>JACGDI010005395.1:261864-310683 GCA_014898725.1 Jacaranda copaia
CCCCCCCCCCCCGCCCCCCTCATTTTGGATCCGTCATCGATTGCATTATTTATCATCTCTTAACTGAAAAACCCTAAAGATAGAAATTGATGAAAGAAGGAAGTCAAATTATTAATAAAAAAAATAATTGTCAAAATCTTGTTAATTGTGAAATAAAAAAAAGTTCATTCACGGCAATAAGCGGATTGATTAAACAAGAGTCTGTTCATTCTTATTTTCTTCAAAGTAATGAGGATATTTTAAGGTTATGTTTGTTTAAAGTCTGTTAGATTTCATTTTCAAAGCCCATTTTTATAATTTTTTTTTACTATTTGAGAAATAAAATACATTATTTTTTATACATTTCTACCAAATATTATTTTTATTTTTATTTTTAAAACATATTTTATAATAACCTATATATTTTCTTTCTCTTTCTCTAGTTCATTATTTCTATCATCCTCTATTTACAACTTATTAGGCTAATATAATCATTATTTTTCCAACAATCTATTCAAATATAAATTTATTTTCAACTCATTTCTACTAACTAACTTTTCATATTTTAAAAATGATGAAAATGAAACTTAAAAATGAAAATAAAACCAAACAAGCACTTATTTATTTATTTTTTGGAAGTTTTTATAAAGAACATATTCTGATAGCAAGATTAGAGAATGTATTAAATAAGTTGAAGAAAAAATAAGTTGTACTGTAAATATTTTATCGTATAAATTATATCTAGTTAGTGATGTATTTACATTAAATATTTAGGACTAGTTTGGTTAGAATGATAATGTGGAATGTAGTGTTTTTATTTCGCTTTATTATTCATTTGATTGAAGTAATAATAAATACTTAAACTTATATGAATACTAAAAGCCCATGTTTATACATGTAATTCATATGATGAATTAACTTGCCATCCCTATAGGTTTATTTATCATGCCAATTAGGTTATAATATAATGATAAAAAAAAAAAATCGCACAAATTATTGCATGATAAATAATTCTGAGATAAAGGCCTATTTGGGTTTATTTTCATTTTCATTTTTCATTTCCATCGTTTCTAAATTTTGAATAGTTTGTTAGTGGAAATAAATTGAAAATGAGTTTGTACTAAGATGAAATGTTATGAATGTAATAATTATATTGGTTTTAATAGATTGTAGGTGAAGAGAGAGAAATATATAAATTATTAAAAAAAGATATATAAATTAATAAAAAATATGTTTTGAAAATAAAATTAAAATTAAAATTAAAATCGGAATCGAAACCAAACAGCCCCTCAAAAATCAAACCAAACTAGCTAACTTAATTTTAATCATATTAATTACAAAAATGTCATTACTAATATTTTATAAGCTCCAACATATTTTTTTTATTCAAACACTTTAAGAACTTATTTTAAAAAATAATAATATCTTATAAACTTCAAAATATCTTATAAAATATATGAACTTATAAAACCGTTTAAATAATATTAGCCACACACCTTCTAAGTTTGAATTCAAGATCTTCTTGGGCTCAAGGTGCCAAACCCTTGGATTATATAGGATTGAGTAATAATTATGTTTGAAATTCTTTTACTGGTTAATTTGATGTGACAACATACCATGTAATTACCACATAAATTTTATTTTTTGTTCTTTTTTAATATATCATGTCATTTTATTACCACATAAATTAAAATTAAATTATATTTAATATAGAATATCCATTTATCACATTACTTTAAAATAATTAAAAGGATAAAATCCAATGTACCTTCTTGTATTCAAACTTTAACTCACTTTACTCCATATATTTTTAATTGCATCACTTTGCTTCTTTGTACTCTCAAATTTACTTCATTTATGTTAACACCGTTAAAACTTCTTCAATTTATGTTAGCAAACCAAGCAAAAATAGTTAGATCACTATATTTTATATTAATGATATGGGATAGTTTAGCAGGCCCATTAAGCAAGCACAATGTCAGTTTCAGTCAGCCCAGCAGGCCCACTAAGCCCAACATCGATTTTGAAGCCAACCCATTTGACAACAATTATCTGGTCAACCTTAGTCGGCAGGGATCCATGGTCGACCAGTCAAGTCTGGTCGACCTATATTGACCTCAAGACCCACTCCGGTGCTAACTCAGATTCAGGCCACATTTATTATTCTGTCAAGCGTCATGCCTCCACATTAATAACACGTGACTGCCGGTATAGTCGCTGCCACCAACTCTACCACCAATCCTGTCACCACCTTTGGCAGAGAGGTGCACGCCAGAGGTGCTGTTCACCCTGGAAAATAGGAGATTATGCCATCTAAAACAGTATCAAAATTTGGAATGACCATTTATCCTGGCTAAGATTAAAGCTCACTACATTTGATAGGGGCACGATGGACAAATCATGCCTGGAGAAGGCTATAAATACCTCATATTCAACCACGCTCAAGGTAATGCCAAATACACTATAAGCCCCCAATACTCTCAGTCTTCTATTCGATTACTATATCTCGACCAGAACTAACTTGACCGTTGAAGTGCCTTAGTTAGGAGCACCTCAGCTAGTCTAATGTGTGTTGTGGTTGCAGATCTTAAACCTCGAGAGAAATATAGCTTGGACTACTCGACCTACCTGATTGATTCCACCCCAAACACTATCTTTTCACTATAAGCGACTTTTAGCCGCATCAGTTTTGACGTCGTCTGTGGGAATACTTTGAGATTACAACGAAACGATGGTAAACACACACAGAGCAGCATCTGAAAGGGAGAAGAATAGGAGGTCCACTTCTTCGTTTCCCTCTCCACCCCAACAAGATATACAGGCTCCAAGCACCAGCGCCCTACAGTAGCAGGTGGTGATACAGACCATGCCCCAGTTAATGCAGCTAATAAATGAGCAAATTTCAGCTCAAATTTTAGCCCAGCTATTTGCCACTTTGAACAGACACACTACGGTGCCTGCTTCTACCACCAGTGCCACTCTGCAGCCCCCCTCAGGAGAATAGGTCTCCTGAGAATAGCCGCGGCTGCAGAGAATCTAGGCAGCCGCCTGCCATATGCGAAATCAGTCCTAGATGCCCGTAGGAGAAGAGGAGGTGACCAGAAGTGCAAGAAGAGACAGTAGATTCTATAGATCACGTCAGACCTAATCGAGTCATGCAGCATGATAAGGTTGAACACTCCAGGCATAACTACAGCAAAGAAAGGGGAGAGTCTACGTACCTTGCACCTCGACCCAGTCGAGCCCCACAGCACGTTCGATCCGAGCATGTCAGGCCATGTCCTAATTGGATTGCCACCCAGGCAGATCGGGATGAATGGGAAAAAGTGTTCCATCAAATCCAGCAGCTAAATAGGCATCTCGACAAGATTTTGAGGAGAAATAGTGACAGAGCACCTAACTTAGATGGTCCTCAAAGATTTCGTCAAGAGAGAGGATTCCCTTTCATTCAAGATATCATCAACGAGTGCATTGTCGTCGATGCAAAGGTTCCAATACGTCTGTCGAGGTATGACGGCTCGACTGACCCCAACGAGCACCTCATGTAGTTTGAGCACATGATGCAATTACATGGGCACAACGAATATATCCATGCCAAGATGTTGGTGACCACATTCTAAGGCATCGCCCTAAATTAGTTTGTAAAACTTGAACCGTCATCGATTTATTCTTATAACTAGTTGTGTGATAAATTTTTGTACCAATTTGCCAGCAAGAGGAAGGCAAAACTCCCCCATACCCATCTCCACACTATCAAGCAGGGTGAGGGGGAGTCCCTCCATGATTTTTTCACCAGATTCAACATGGAGGTCCTCAAGATTAATAACTCCAAGATCGAATTCTTGATCGATCTATTGTTCTTGGGGCTGAGGCACAAGGAGTATGCCAACACTCTGGTGCGAGAATGGCCCAGGTTGATGGAGGAGTTGCTCAACCTGGCTGAAAGGTATATGACTTAGGAGGAGATGAATAAGCTTAAATTCAAATCCTCCGAAGTTGAGAAGAAGAAAAAAGAAAGAGACGACCAGAAACATAAAGAGAGAGGTCAATCTCCCATCAAGTGAGTCCATGACTATACACCCTTGAACATCCCAAGAAGGGAGGTCCTTTATGCTATCCAGCATGATAACCTCCTCAAGAAACCCAGAAAGTTTATGGAGACTAACCATGAAAAAATTAAAGAAATATTACCATTTTCACAAGTAAAAGGGGCACGATACAGATGAATGTTTCAATCTCCAAGATGAGATCGAGAGGTAAATTAGGCAAGGACACCTCAGGAAGTACATAACCATGGATCCCCAAGTCGAAGGGGGCAAAACCGAATGGACTCCCCGAAAAGAAAGGTCGATTAGCCCTAGAAGGGAAGAAAAAGAAAAAAAACCCATCCAGGAAGATTGCCCACCCATCCGAGGAGTCATTGATATGATTACGAGTAGTCACACTGGGGAGGACTAGAAATTTTCTTGAAGACAAACTCAAATGAGGCTCGAGTCAGCTAAAGCCTCTCATGTGGAGACAACATTCCATCTTTCAAAGAGTGCAGAGCCCATTTCATTTATCGATGCCAATCGGCCCACCTCAAGGGCATAAATATCGATTACAAGATAGACTGTCCAATGGTGGTTTCTGTGGAAATTGCAAACTTTGAAGTGCGCAAAGTTTTGATCGACAATGGCAGCTCAGCAAATGTCATCTTCCTATCCACCCTAAAGAGAATGAACATGAGCCAATTAAAATTCGAACCTGTGCACATGCCGCTGGTCAGATTAAGGGGGTCAAAGATCATACCTGAGGGGTCGATCAACTTGTCCACATTTTTTGGAGAAACTCCTCGAAGGAGAACTTTAATGGTGAATTATCTGGTGGTCGATACCCCGTTTGCCTACAATGTTATCATAGGCCGACCTACCCTCAATGACTTTCGTGCCATTGTGTCTACTTATCATCTGAAAGTCAAGTTTCTGATCCCAGCAGGCATGGGGGAGCTTTTGTGCAACCTTAAAGAGGCCTAAAGATGTTACAACATCTCAATCCAGTCAAACGAGCAGAAAGCTCGACCACAGTTCAAGACTTCAAGGGACGCCTTTGTAGCAGAACCCGAAGAGTCCCAAGCCAGCAAGAAGTGAAAGTTGGAAGACACCAAAGTAGAGCTTGTCGGGGAGTTTAAGACCATTGAGCTCTAACAGGGTAACCCCGACAAGACAACCCGCATTAGAACAAACCTAAGCCCCTACTTGGAGTGTCTTATGGTCGATTTCTTGAGGAAAAATATCAATGTCTTTACTTGGAAGGCATCCGACCTCCAAGGAATCGATCCCAACATCATTGTGCACCATCTCAACCCTAACCCCTCATACAAACCAGTCAAACAAAAGATGAGGATGTTCAACGCCGAGAGGACGCAAATTATCAAGAAAGAGGTCAGAAAACTCTTAAATGTAAGATATATTATAGAAATTCAGTATCCCTCTTGGCTTTGTAATGTTGTCCTAGTCCTAAGAATGAGGGACAATAGCGGATGTGTAATAATTTTACTAATTTAAATAAAGCATGCCCTAGGGATCCTTTCCCGCTACCTCGAATAGATTTATTAGTTGAATCAACTGCTAGGTGTGAGTTATTGAGCATGATGGATGCATTTCAAGACTATCATCAAATCTTTATGGCACCCGAGGATAGGGATAAAGCCTCTTTTTTTATTTCTAATGGGTTATACTGCTTCCTGATCATGCCTTTTAGATTGAAAAATATCGGGGCAACTTATCAGTGGCTCCAACTTCATGTTCAAAGATGAGATTGGAAAATCAATTGAGGTTTACATCGATAATATGATAGTAAAGATGGAAAAAGCTCAAGACCACTTTCTCGACCTCAATCATACTTTTGGGATCCTAAGAGCGTTTAGATTGAAATTAAACCCGAACAAGTATATATTCGGCACCCAAGGAAGACAATTTCTAGGTTATATGGTCATCCAAAGAGGTATTGAGGTGAACTTGTAGAAAATTCAAGTAGTTCTAGACGTTACCCCTCTGAGAACAGTTCGAGATATTCAGAAGTTGGTGAGGAGAATCATAACTTGGGAAGGTTCATTGCAAGATTGGCCGACAAGAGCCTACCCTTTTTTAAAATTCTCAGAAATGCCATGAAGACAGGTTTCCAATGGACGGAGCAGTGTGATCGGGCACTAGTCAAGTTGAAGCAGCATTTGGCTTCGCTCCCTATGTTGGTAAAACCCGAACTGGGAGAAGTACTCCAGATATATTTGGCAATCTCTTAAGCATCAATCAGCTCAATATTGGTATCGACCTGAGATGGCAGCCATCAACTAGTCTACTATTGCAGTAAGTCACACCAAGGGCCAGAGCATAATTATTTGAAAATTGAGAAATTTGCGTTAGCATTGGTAATCGAGCTCAAAAGCTGAGATCGTACTTCCAGTCTCATTCTATCATAGTGCTAACCAACCAATCATTGAAGCAAGTGTTGGCAAAGCCTAATATGTCTAGCAGATTGACCAAGTGGGCGATCGAGTTAGGGGAGTTCAATATTAATTTTCAACCTCGAATAGCCATCAAAGCGCAGGTTCTTGCCAACTTCATTGCAGAGCGAATTGACTTGCCCGAAAAGAGTGTCGAAGTCCCTCTCATTTAGACCTTGCACATTGATGAGTCATCAATCACATTCAGAGGAGGAGTAGGGGTCACTCTATGCTCTCTAGATATAGATACAATCATGAACAACGAGGCAGAGTACGAGGCCCTGCCTGTGGGGATGAGAAAGGTACTTAAACGAGGGGTCAAGCACCTGGTCATGATTATGGATTCCTAGTTAGTAGCAGAATAGGTTGAGGGAAATTTTGAAGCAAATGGCAATCGATGACCCGATACCTGGCCAAAGTAAAGAAGTTGCAACAATTATTCAAAATGTTTACTCTCAGCCAGGTCTCTCGATCTGAGAATGAACGGTTAGATGCTCTTTCTAAGTTTACCAGCTCCATCAGAGGAATAAGAGACAAGATAATCACATTTTTTATCTTGAATAAGCCATCAATTTCACTCTCTGATGAGAACTTGGTAACAAGCATTGAGGAGACAATAGTTTCTTAGCAGCCCCCAATAAAACTATATCTCAGTGAAGGTACTGTCCCCGATAACAAGAATGAGGCTCAGCGCCTTCAAGATCAAGCCTCCAAATTCACACTCGACGAGCATGATCAGTTGTACAAGAGATCCATTGCCAGACCCCCCTTGAGATGCTTAGACCAAGATCAGGCGCTAGAAGTATTACAAGACGTTTATGCAGGCATGTATGGCAATCATTCTGGAGAGAGGTCCCTTACCTACAAAATAATCAAGTATGGGTACTTTGGGCCAACATTGTTGAAAGACTCAATAGATTTTGCATGCAAATGTGCATCATGTCAAGTCTATTCCAATCTGCCTCATCAACCAACCGCGCCAATGGTTAATGTCCAAATCTCTTGGCCGTTTGATCAATAGAGAATCAATGTTGTGGGCTCATTGCCAAGATCAATAGGGTAGCAAAAGTTCATAATTATAGCGGTCGAATATTTATCAAGTAGGTCGAAGTCGAGGCTATTTCTAAAATAACAAACACGACCGTCAAAAGTTTCATATGAAAAAATATCATTTGCCGTTTTAGCCTACCGAAAGTCCTTATTTCAAATAACGGCACTCAATTTTAGAGTAAGAGCACAAGAGTTGGTGTGAGGCTTTGGGAATTGCACAATATTTCACTTTGGTGGGCAACCCCTAGTCGAACGATCAGATCGAGGTAACCAACCAGACTATCCTTGACCAGCTGAAGGCCAGGATTCAGGACACCAGCCCGAATTGGGTAGATGACTTGCCCAACATGCTATGGGCATACAGGACGACTCCTCGAACAGCCACCGATCATACCCCTTATAATCTAGTTTATGGATCAGAAGCAATCATTCCCTTAGAGTTGATCCAACATACTGCTTGAGTCATCCATTTCCACCCACTAAGAAACACATCGGAAAGAAAACTCGACCTCAAAACTATTGACGAGTGTCAACAAGAAGCTTATAACACTATGCAGTGCTACAGGTCAAAGAAAGCCAAGAACTATAATAAAAGGATCAAAGTACGCCATTTCATTGTCGGAGATCTTGTCCTAAAAAAGATGGAGGTCTCCAAGAATGTCGGAAGCTCGAACCAAAATAGGAAGGTTTATATGTTGTCATCAAGGTATCGAAACATAAGGCCTATAGATTAGCCAACATGCAAGGAGAGAAACTCCCCCACCCATAGAATGCAGTAAATCTCAAGAAATTTTACATTTGAGGATATACAGTACTTATCTTTGAAGGCTTGAATAAAATCCCAATGATATTGTGTTAATTATTTTCTTTGAAGACTCTAGTCAACCCTATAGTCGACGAATAAGCAGCCCCTTGCTGCCACCCAAACGGCTCCTAACTGTTAAGACTCTAGTCGATCCTGTAGTCAATGAATAAAAGGCCCTATGCCACCACCACTCATGTTGACCCTATAGTCGACATATAAGCAGTCCGCGCTGCCATTCAAGCTCCCCCATGCCACCACTACTCGCATCGACCCCGTAGTCGACATATATGACTTTCACTTTGCCAATCAAGCGGCTTCTTGCCACCTCAATCCAAGTCGACCCCATCATCAACGAACAAGCGTCTCAAGCTGCCACTTAAGTCGATCGTGTAATTGACAAATAAGCAAAACTGTGCTGCCACTTGGGCTTCATGCTTCTACGCCTGCAGTCGACCTTTGCAGTCGATGAAGCAACAACCCGTGTAGATCCTATCGACCCCAGGGTTAGAGATTTAGTTGTTAGTTCAATAGTCGACCAACAGGTGCAACGGATAAAGCTAAAACAAGTCCACTCGATCAACAACAATCTTTAAATTTTCTCAACTATGAGGGCAGAAGCCAAGTCATTCATCAATCACTCTCCACATTGTTACAACAACTTAATCGGAGGTGAAAACAGTCAATGGCTATATTTAGCAAGATAAAAAGACATAGAAAGCAGTATTTTATTCATTAGCTGATTGATTGTTGTTAAAAAAAATAAAATAAAATAAAAATAATAAACAACAACAACAGAAAAAAACGAAAACAGCATAAGTGCTGGTTTAGTTCTGGCTAGCCCCTACCTGCTCGACTTCAAGCCACTCAAAGTCTCGATCAGGCAAGGCGCATGCGAGCGGCAAGACTGCTCGAGGAGGTTCGAATGGCCCAGTGACATCACTTATAAAGTTGATCGAGCGCAGCACGTACTGTACCACATCGACTTCTTTTTCCTTCAATTGAGCCACTAGGTCCTCGGCGAAGGAGAACTCCTCAACCAACTGTTCCAATCTAGCATCGACCTCAACCTTCTTTTTTTGGGCCTTTGTTAATGGCTCGCCAACCGCAGCTGCTGCAGCTTCTGTCCTCGGGGCTTGTTCAACTTCACCCTCCATAGGATTCGAATATGCTTTCAGTTTCTCATTCAGCGCCAGGCTTATTCTGCTCTTATCTTCAGCATGAAAAATATATCCTAGATGCTCGAGATATTTTATAGATCTATGGAAGGTTTCTTGAGCATCGTCTAAGGATGCGACCACGCTTGCATCCTGAAAAGCAGTGTTGACGATGAACTGTTCAATTGCTTTGCGGTGCATCCTAAGAACACTGCAGCTGAAGGCCTCCTTCGCCTTATTAGTCACCTCTGCATGGCCTGCAGCCCGACCAGAAGAATAACTAACTTGTAGTTCCAACTGGGCCTTCTTTATTATGTTATCCATGCGACTCCATTCCTCGACCACCTGGACCAGCTACTGATCCTTGGAGTTCAGTTGCTCCTCCAGTTTGGCCACTCTTTTGTTCATCTGCTCGACCTATAATTTTGAGGGCTCGAGCTACACTTTGAGGATTTTCAGGTCCTTCCCTCCTCGCAACTCCTCTCTTTCCTCCAATGCTAGCTTCAACCGGCGAAAGATGTTATAGCCTAGTTGTCCCACCTGGAACACCAAATGATGTTACTCCATAATACCAGCATGAAATGGAAATTCGATTAAAAATTATCGACCTCACACTTACCATGCTGTAGTGATAAGATAGTGCTCAGATGACCCCAGCCTAGCTGGGATTCATCAGTATCCACTGGTTGGATACGAACAACCCCGACGAGAGCCATTTCAGGTTATTACCTCCTGTTATCCCAACCTAGATGATGGAGGTCAAGTCATTCACCTCCTCGAATGGGTCAATGATGAACCGAGGAGTAGGTAACTGTAAAATTTGGAATAGTGTCCCATCGCCAGGCTTCCCAAACAGGTCATAAGCCGTAGTCGCTTTTTATTTTCTTTTGCTTGCGATAATCTTTTTCGAAGCCAATTTCCCTTCCTCAATCATTGCCCTTTTGCCTCGACCCGTGGGGCTGCTTTGGGTTGGATCTTCCCAATGAGTAGATGGAGAATTTACCGCTTGTTCAATCCGAGCGGGTGCTGAAGCTGACATCGATTGGGTCGAGCTCGCTGGTTCAGCTGGTGCTCCCTCTTGTCACACAGCAATTGTTCAGTAGTGCTCCGCATTTCTCAAAGCTCAAGCTTGGAAATCAAGTTTGCTCCTTGCCATCACTTCTTCTCAATCTGCAAGCACAAACAACATAAGTAATTAGACTCGAGCAGGAAAGGACTACCTACAATTACAACTATTGATGAGAACCATTACCTAACTGATCGCCCTCAGGCAGATCAAGTTGGGCCAGTGACAAGCCAGCTAGGACCAAATACCTCTCTTCAGTTAGAATCGAGGCCTCTATATGCCCAAATTCAACTAAATCCCTGATAAATGTGTTGGGCCAGCTAGGTGTTTGGTTCCTGGGCATCTCCATAAACCTCCTCCACCAACCTTGAGGAACATTGAGAACCCCTGGCCCTCGAACACAGAAAAAGTATTTTTTTTATTCTTGGTCGTATGACGAGATAAAGGATACCAGGAATTTTTGGCGAGGTCGAGTGATCAGTTAGTAGAACCCAAACTCCTCAGTACTACCCAACTTTCGTGACATGGGCAAATGAAAAAGATTTGAGAAGTTCGCAAAGAAAGCTGGTTGATTATATAAATACATCAATACAGCAAAACTGTACAAGGTGGTGAAATAATTTGGCAACAGTTGAGTTATACATACTTCCAAGCCTATGAGTAGGTTGACTATCACTCAAGCAAAGGAAAACCTAAGACCATATTTCAACCCTTACTTAAACACAGTGATGTATCCTGGTGGAGGTTAATGCATTCGGCCCCGAGCCCCTAGAACTAACAACTCGTACTCCTCGAGAATATTGTATGTTGCCCTAATTCTTAGTAGGTCGGTAGGGATTATTTTGGATAATATCTCCATATAATGATATGGGGTGAATAATTGACCCCAGGTTACAAGAATTTTGATAAGTCCCACCTCACCCCCGAAAATTGCCCTCTCATCACTCGAGCTACTAGAACTGCTCGCACTCGAGCTATTACTAGAAGAACTACTAGGCTCGCTATCACAGGATGTTTCAGAGGCACTCTTACCCTCAGCCCTGCCCTGGTGGGCCATATTCTCAAACCTAGTGTTCTCACTATTAGAGCTTGTAGACATTTTATCTTAGAAGAAAAGAGGAACAAAAGAAACAGATGGCAGAGTAACTTACAGTAGATATTGAACAGGCTCTAACAGTACACAATTGACTTCAAAGGCAGAGATTCGACCAGAGATAGATTCAGCAAAAGTGTAAATGGAAACATGTCTCCCCATTATTTATAGGGGTTTATGCGCGGGAACCCGAGCATCAATTACAATTACTTCCTACCTCCATACGCTTCATATTCGATGAAGTAATCGGCGCATTAAATGCAGCAGAACTGCCTCAAACCCTGGTCGGCAATTCAAAAACCCTAGTTGAGGATTCAAAAATGTCGGTCAAATATGGCTAACTGTTGTAACTGCCTATTTAACTGATGTAACTGCCTATTAACTCCCTACTCCTTCTCGTCGACAAGCTCTATTAGGACCGCGAGTTGGGGGGACTCATAATATGAGATAGTTTAACAGGCACACCAAGCAAGCCTAATGTCAGTTTTAGTCAGCCCAGTAGGCCCGCTAAGCCTAATTCAATTTTGGAGCAAACCCATTTGACAATAATTGTCTGGTCTACCTTAGTCGGCAGGAATCTATGGTCGACCAGTCAGGTCTGGTTGACCTATATTGACCTTAGGACCCACTTCGGCTCTAACTTAGATTCAGGCCGCCTTTATTATTCTGTCAAGCGTCATTCCTCCGCATTAATGACAGTGACTGCCGGTACAGTCACTGCCACCAACTCTGCCACTAACCCTGTCACCACCTTTGGTAGAGAGGCGCACGTTAGAGGTACTATTCACCTTGAAAAATGGGAGATTGTGTCATCTGGAACAGTACCGAGATCAGGAATGACCATTTGCCTCTGGCTAAGATTAAAGCCCACTACATCTGATAGGGGCACGATGGACAAATCGGGCCTGGAGAAGGCTATAAATACCTCATATTCAACCACGCTCAAGATAATGCCAAATACGCTATAAGCCTTCAATACTCTCAGTCTTCTGTTTGATTACTACATCTCAACCAAAACTAACTTGAGTGTCGGAGTACCTTAGCCGGGGGCACCTCGGCTAGTCTAACATGTGTTATGGTTGTAAATCTCAGATCTCGAGAGAAATATAGCTTGGACTACTAGACCTACATGGTCGATTGCACCCCAAACACTATCCTTTCACTATAAGCGACTTTCAGCCGCATCAATTAATATACTCAAAATGCCTATACATCAATCTTTATTTGTCAATCTCTCCCAGTTACTTTTCTCTTACATGAATACACGAATTTTATATAAAATAATATTAAAATTAAATTAAAAGATTCAAGCTGAAAGTTAAAAGATGAAACTTTGACATTACTATTAACTAAACTACAAATATATTAAAAACTTGCATTGTACACTAATAATACATCTTTAGAAGAAACAATAATTTTTATTAAAGAAAACTCAATTAATAATATATAGACCCTATTTTTTCCTCCATGGAATTGCTTTATTGACTCTATTTTATTATCTAATACATCCCTCCATGAAAATCTTCAAAACAAAAAAAAAAAAAAACACTGCCTTTAGCATTAAGTTGCAACAAAAAAATATGTGAGTGAGATTTCATATTGACATTTGAAGTTGGTTTTTGAGAAATGCATTTCCTTTATATATCCTTGGTGATTTTATATTTTTAAATCTTCAAATATAAATTTTTCTTTTTTATGAAGAAGATGAGTTTTATTTGTTAAATGGATAATTAAAAATTGCGGGTAACTTCATCTTTTAAAAAGAAAAAATTAACGGTTTTAAGAAAATAAAGAGAATTTAATGGAATTAAATAATTTAAGTAAAATTGAGAGTACAATGATGCAAAGTGATGCAATTTAAAGTAATAGAATGTAAAGTGAGACAAAATTTGAATACAAGGGTGTAAACTGAATTTTACCCTAATTAAAATATACATTTATTTTTAAAGCGAAACTTTTACATAATTGAACCAACTAATAAGTTGGCTCAATGACATCATTCTAACATAAATAAGTGTAATTTTTTATACGCAAGTGTGGATAAATATAAAATATTATCTAAAATAAATTCTATAAATATAACTTTTCATTATTTGAAATATTGAAAACTAGAAATGAAGACCCAAAGCATCGATTGACTAAGAGGCCTTTTGTTTTCTGGATGTATTTTTATTTTTTAGTGAAAAATTAATTATAAATATAATTTTAAAAATAAAATATTATTTGAATGTTTTATTTAAAATAAAATAATTATATAAAGTTGAAAAAAATTGTATTTTTATATTAAACGTCGTGCATATGAGACTATAAGAAAATAAAGTGTAAAAACGGAGAGAGAGTGTGTAAGAATATATTTGAAAAATTTATTGAGAATGAAATTATTTGTGAAAATAGGAAAGAAATTAATAATTTTTTATTTTTATTTTTCTAAAAAAATAAAAATGATATTTGAAAACAAAACAAATGGGCACTAATAGAATACAGGGTTAAACATAAATAAATGAATAAATAAAAGTAGGAGAAGGTCAAAATCATAACTTGCACGTCTGTCCTGGAGCAACCTGTTCCGATTAAACTAATGCAGTGCGCATATATTTATTACAAACCCTTGTCAACTTTCTAAGAGTAGAATGATTGGCCAAATTTTGATCAAACGTGAATTTCTACTAGATAAAATATCATATCTACCTATGAAAATTCCATCCTTCATCCATCCCTTGACTAAGTTATTCATCCATCCCTTGACTAAGTTATCAGGAAATATCTATGAAACTACATAGTATAGCAAATACTGACATTTGGTTTCGAAACTGTTCATGTAATAAACTGTGACACAAAAATACCTGAAGAGAGAAGATTTTGAAGAAAAATATGTATGCGACAAGGCCTCTTTCTCAGCTGCTAAAATCTCCAGGCTCTTTTGCAGCACAACCCGAGGGTCCGAATTCAGGATACTTAGTGATCCAAGACGAGGAATCTGTGACCTACTCATGTTTCGGACTCTGCAAGAACCGGACCCTTAAGGACTTGCCTTTCCCTCAAGACAAGGAGTTGGAAAGCAAAAATGATGCTCTTAACCCAGTTTTCTTAATTCCTGTTCTCAATCAGCCATTGTCTTCTAACCGTTACTATGCTATTGTTCCACATGGAAAACACAAAGGGTAATTACTCCTTTCTACTGTTTCTTGGATATTTCAATTTTTATCTTGCATCAAGCATTTTCAGTCTGTTTGGAATTCTCCATTTTCTTCTTTTGAGGAGGCAAATTTCACATTTTTATGAATATATGGACCACCTGATCAGCTAAGAATTTGATATTGCAGCCATGGTGCTAAGGGGTCAGATTGGTTTTTGGCAGAAATATTAGGAATCAAGTTATTCGGGTTTTCGGCGGGTTTACCCGAATATAGCCTATTTTATAGGTCCGACAGATCAAGTGGTCTTGGTCAACTTGGACGAAGTTGATAAAGGTCTAAACTTGAAACCAAAATGTGGTTAGCCATAGTTGAGTCTCCCAGTGAAAACATCCTAAGTGCTTGAGTTAGTAACGGTTGAATGATGGAAGGGTAGGAAATAAGGTGGACATGAATTCTAGTAATGCATAATTTTGACATCATGTGGTTGAAAATATTCTTATGTGTATGTTGAGGTGAACCATATTTCCTCCTATTATGCCGTTAATTTAAAACTGGGAGGATTTTCATGGGGGTATTAATAATCTAATTTCAATTCTCTATTTCGTTTTATATCTTATTTTTTATTTTAATTTGATGAATATATATTATTTTAATTAATTATTTTTATAAAAAAATATTAAATGCACTTAATACATTTCATAAAATAGAATAGAAAATTAAAAACATGAAAGGAAGAAGATGCAAACTCAGGTTCGGATTCGATATCAACTTCAATCAAATTGACACACACTACCAAGCCTGTCAGACCTGCAAAATAGATTGATCCAAGTAGACCAACTGGGCGACCCAGATCACCAAGATTTTAGGTCTAATGGCAGAGCCAAGTTTATCCTAATACCAAAACAAAAGCTGGATAGAAACCTAGGAGAGACCTTCTGGTGGAAAGAGAATTAATACTGTTAATCTTAAAACGATAAGCCAGCTAGTAATTTGGACGTATAAGGCTGCCCGAAATATTTTTGTTCAATTTGATTAATTTCAGGAAAGCATTCACCTGCTCAAGGGAAGAAGACAAGACAACCTGCTGCTTCTGCCGCTGCGTCAAAGACCTAAAACCAAGACCATTAGACCCACAAAACATCTATCAGCAATTTCAGATAGTTCCATACGAAGCACTCTGCAGCACAAGAGGCAGCTTCTTTGTCAATTCCATAGCACCAGACGGTTTCCCTCCTTCCTTCATCCGGCATGAGAGCTGGATAATACGCACCAAAACTCCTCGCCATTTCAAACTGGAAACAGCACAAGGGCTCGACCCCAATCTTCGTGCCCGTCTCCCAGAATTTGGTTTCTCTATGTCAGGAAAAATCTCCGAACCTTTAGTTGTCGGGAAATGGTACACTCCCTTCGTATTTGTCAAGGAAGGCAAGCTGAAAGATCAGCTCAAAAAATCAATGTACTATGAGATCACACTAGAACAAAGGTGGGAGCAGATTTTCACCCGCCGGAATAATAGTTACGGCAATTCTGTGGTGATTGATGCTTCACTTGAAAAAGAAGAAGTGTTTGTTGGTGGGAGAAAAGCTCTGTGGGAAGATAGAACTGTGGTCGATGGGGTGATCTGGTTTGCGAATAGTGTGGGATTGAGAGCGGAAATAGTCGAAAGAATGAAATGGGAGCAAGAGAGGGCTGGTTGGGTGGGCGGGGAAGAAAGGGAAGTGAAGATTAATAAAGTGGAAGAATTTAAGGGAGCTGGCGGGTGGACTGAGTTCGGATGCTACGTTTTGGTTGAGAGGTTCAATTTGAGAAGAATGGATGGGAGCTTGGCATTGTCTTATGATTTTAAGCACTTTCATGTGATGAAGACAAAATGGGAGTAGATTAAATGGTTATTTTGTTTGTCTTTTATGAGCTTTAGTACCTTAACTTTTGTTGTGTTGTTTGTCTTGGGTAATATTATTGGTGCATGGAGACTGGAGTTTGTGACTTGTGCTGGTTGAGCTTTCTTGAGGTTTGTGTGAAGATAAATCGATTGGCTCTGGTTTGGTATATTACAGTGTAACTTCTTAATTTCTGTCCATTTATGTGTATAGATAATCATTGATTAAGAGGCTGTATGGCTGAACTCATTTAAATATTATGAGTTTACACATTAATTTTATGAGTTGTTGTTGTTGTATTTTTTTTAAAAAAAATAATAATTTATAAGATGATGAATCTTATGTTAGAAGTACATTCTTTGAAATATTTTACAAAAATAAAGACTCCGGAGTATATATAATGTTAGTAAAGATAATATCATAATTAATTTGATTAAAATTAAAAGAATCAATTAAAATTTCAAAAATAAATTTAGAATTCAAATTTTATTTTTTTCTTAAAACTTTATAAAATTTTATATCTTACTTTTTAAGTTTATAAATTTATTTTATTCAAATTTTATCAAATATTTTATAAGAGCTATCAAATATCTTTGTGTGAGAATGAATTTTCTAGCCAAGTGAAACAAAAGCTCCCCTCATTCTCTCTCGCTAAGAGTGGAACTTCCCTGGTGAGGGTCTTCATTTGTTCATTTGTCTTACTCCATCCATTCTTAGCTCCTCAATCCTTGTTCTTCTTCCCCACTTTTTATCTTTGTGCCAACTTCCTCCTTTTTCTTTTATTTCATTTCCACTCATTTCTATTTTTCAATCCTTAATTCCCCCTTGTTTTCTCCAACTATTATATCGGTGCCGAACTCCACGTATCTTTTTCCTATGGCCTCTGGATCCTCAATCATTGACCTCATCCACCAAACCCCAGCCCTTAAAGGCAATGAAATAAATGAGAAGCCTCCCCTTAATAGTGATTCTTATACCATCATAGCAAAGGCCATATCAGACAAACCTCTCAAGAATAATATCCTAAAAACTTCTCTCATTAAAGCATGGGGTCTATCCTACTCAATTGTCATAAATTAAGTGGGTCAAAATATCATAGCGGTGTCTGAAAAGAACTCTGGGACAATCGTGGAATGTCAAAAAGATTCAAATCTTGACAAAACATTGGCCAGTCAAGAAAAACCTCCAAGATTTGGATCTATCTCTTTTGGCGATCTAAATGCATGCTTTTAATATTCCAATTATATTTACCAAGATGGAAACTGCATAGCTAATTGGTAATGCTATTGGCTCCTTTCTTAAAGCCGATTTAGCCATAGAAGATCATAGAGGGAGGAAGTCTCTGCGCATAAGGGTAGAGGTAGACATCTCAAAACCTCTAGTGGATCATGCTCTCCTCCAAACAGATCCATCAAAAATGTTGAAAATAGAAATTCGATATGAGAGGTTAGGAGAATTTTGCTGTGCATATGGGTGAGTAGGCCATAAAATGGAGTTATACCCTAGTCCTTACTATGATGTGAACAATCAGCCTACTTAGAAGTTTGGTCCTTAGCTCCATATAAAGGAAACTACAACGAAAAATCCAGCCATGGCATTGATGGGAAAATCCTCATCCTCCATGCAAACAGTAAACCTTAAACCTCTCAACCTAGTCGATCCTACTACTTCAAAATTGCAAAATAGCCCTCCGCCATATTTAATTATTTCTAATGCCACCTGTCACCCTCTGAAACCAAAAGATATATTGTCAAGTGATAACTCTGAATCCTTTATGCCTCTTCCCTCTCTGACAATATCTAGATTCATTAATGACCCGGATCCACTGTTGATTTGCTCCTCTGACAAGTTGAAATGCTACAAGTCTTTCCCCTCTTCCTCGAACATCACCCAAATTCCTAAGCCGCTTGGAAAAATGTCTGCTAAATATATACTCCCATTACCTAAAACCATTCAATCATAGCCCTTAGCCAATGGGCTTTGGAAGATATCTATTGACACCACCAAAATCAAGGCCCACCTCCTTCTTGACCAAATCAACTCCAAGTTGGGCCAACCCACAATCCCAATTCATTCCACCAAGGCCAACAAAAGAAGCATAAAGCTTATAGTTAACACATTAAACTATAAGAAGCCCAAAACAAACCAACACTTAGAAGATAAATTGAAAGCCCTCATGAATCCCATGCAAAACGTTTTGTCCCCTGACGACCTATCTCACGCTAAATGCTCAATCTTGCCATCCACTAAAAGTGAACCAAATCTTCTATTATTTAACTTTGAGCTTGAGGGTGACTCTCTGATTGAAGAAACAACTCTCCTAATTAATAAAAAATTCAGTAAGGTCAAAAGAACCAATCTCACTCCAACTGTTATTACTCTATCAAACCCTTATAATGAGCAGTCTAATCCTTCCAGAAAATCCTCGATTACCATTGAAAAAATTCCTCTTTCCAAACATGCTGATCCAAAAAGGTCTTGAAAATAATCAACATGAAAATATTTTCATGGAATTGCCAAGGGTTGGCCCAATCCAAGAGCTCTCAGGGCATCTCTCTCTTCTCACTCTCCTTCTATTATTTTTTTCTATGAACTCAAAACTTCTCCTTCCCCTAAATCGTCCAAGCTCTCAATTCTGTGTGACTTACGAACCGCTTCTTTATCCCATTAGTTGGTCTTGCTAGGGGCTTATGCCTTGCATGAATTAATGATCAGGTTGTCCAAACAGTTGATCACACTAATTAGCTCATTTGTGCTTTTGTAAATAGTCCTAATTTTCCTCCATGGCTCTTTATAGGTATCTACTATCCTTATGTTGCCCTTTCTAAAGTCATTTTTTGGTAAAATCTCTCAGAAATTGCAGAATCTTTTGATGGCCCATGGCTTGTTTTAGGAGATTTCAATGACATTACAAACCAAAATGAAAAAAAAAAAAAAATAGCATGCTCTTTGCTTCTTCCTACCACCATTCTCTTTCCTATAATCTGAACTCCCCTAACCTCATTGATTTGGGTTTATCTGGTAAACCTTTCACTTGGAACAACAAACATGGAGGTTTAACCAATATTTAAGCTCGTTTGGATAGGGTAGCAGTAGACTCTGGCTGGCTTGCTCTTTTCCCTCGATAGTCCATTTTCTACTTTACTGTCGTTGCTTATGATCATAACCTCATCATCCTTCACACATCTCCTACTACTCCAAGTTATCCTAAACCTTTTTGATTTGAAAATATCTGGCTAGAGGGAGCCTCTTATTTCAATATCATTGAAAACTCCTAGAAAACCAAAGCCTTTGGCTCCCCTTCCCTCATTCTGTTATCCAAATTCAAAACAACATATTCTGCCCTTCGCCTCTAGAACAAAGCTCAATTCAGTGATATAAATAAAAAAAATCCAATCCTTAAACCAAGCAATTGACCTTCTTCAAAATGATGAGCAAACTAATGATAATCTTGCGAGGGAAGCAACTCTCCAACTTGTGTTGGAAAATATCAGAAAGAAAGAACAAATCCTATGGAAACAAAAATCTAAAATTAGATGGCTCGAGGACAGTGATACAAATACAAAGTACTTTCACCTTACTACTATCATCCATTCTCATTTCAACCGTATTGAGTCTATTAGAGTTAATAGTGATGTGGTGGTTATTGATCGAAGGGATATTGGTAATATTTTTGAAAGTTATTTCCACAATCTTTTCACTTATTCATACCTTGATTCCAATCCCCCTTTCCCAGAAAATCTTGAAAACTTGTTTCCTAAAGTGATAAATAACACTAAAAATGAGATGCTATGCCAATTTCCATCCCTTAAAGAAATTCGTAAAGTGGCATTTAGCTTTAGTGGCAATTCCTTCCCAAGGTAAAATGGTTTCACCCTAGCTTTTTTCAAACGATGATGGCACATTGTAGGTCATACGGTATCTAAAGCTATTATCTATTTCTTTGCATTTGAGTTCCTTCTGAATGCCATAGACCATACTTTCATTACTTTAATTCCCAAAACACCCAAAGCGTCCAAGGTTGGCCATTTCAGACCTATCAGTCTCTATAATGTCATGTACAAAATAATCTCAAAGATTTTGGTGAGCTGTCTCAAATTGGTCTTAGATAAGTTGATTGCACCTACTTAAATGGCCTTTATTGCCAATAGCCAAATTGGAGAGAATTTTATTATTACTCACAAAATTATGCATTATATAAACCGAAAGAAGGGTAAAAATGGTCTCTTTGCTTTCAAAGTTGATCTCGCTAAAGCATATGATCGAGTGGAACAGTCTCTTCTCATTCAAATTCTCAAAATTGTGGCTTCTCAAAAAAGTTTTCCCAACTTATTCACCAGTGCATCTCTTGTGCTACATTCTCTATCCTAATTAACGGTTCCCATTTCAGCTCATTTTAGCCCTCTAGAGGTATTAGAGAAGGTGACTCATTATCTCCTTTTCTCTTTCTCTTGTATATGGAAACCTTATCTAGAATGTTCAACCATCAAGAAAATAACTAAAATTTCAAGGAGATTAAAATTTGCAGAACTACACCGACAATCTCCCACGTTTTTTATGCAAATGATATTTCAATTTTCTGTTAGGCATCTACCAATGATGTAGGAATAGTATTAACTGTATTGGAAAATTTTGAATTGTGGATAGGTCAAAAAATTAGCAAAGAGAAATATGTCATTCACTTTAGTCCTAATGTGAATTCTACTCTTAAAATGGAAATCAAAAATCTACTTGGAATGGTGGAATGTTCCCACAAGGAAAAACATTTGGGTAAATAGTTTTGCAAAACTAGACTTTCCAAAGGAGATTTTGAGGATCTTCTATCCAAGCTCCAGAAATGCCTAAGTGGATAGAAAACAAAACTGTTATCCCAAGTTGCTAGAGGTGTGCTGTTATGCTCTTTGGTTCAAGCTCTTTCGATTTACCGGAGGATAACCTCAGTTTGCCCAAATCAATCTGTGTGAAAATGTACTTTATGATGATGAATTTTAGGTAGGCAACAATGGAAAAAAATCAAACCCTGAAACTGAAATGTTGGGATGCCATTTGTTTACCTAAGAGTGTTGAAGGACTTGGATTTATGCACATGTGGGATTTCGATATTGCTTTGTTTTCTAAATTGGCATGGAACATAGCTTCGGAATGACTCCCTCTAGGTCAAATTACTTAGAGCCAAGTATCTAAGATCGGAAAGCTTTTTGAGATATTATACAACTTCCCAAAGGTGCTTTCCCATATGGAAGTTCATTTGTAAAATGCAAGATCTCATCAAAAAATCTGTCTGCTATCCTATCTCATCAAACTTGAATGTGTGTATTTGACGTGAACCATGGATTTCACTAATTCCGGATCATATTCCCTCCACTTTCTTTTCCTACAATCTGCTCTTGGACAGGCTCAATTTGGTCAAAGTTCTTATTTGCCAGGAAATTGGGGAATGGGATGTGAAGTTCTCTGAAATGTTTTTGACATTCAAGCGGTCAAAGAAATTCTCAAAATTTCCATTGAACCGCCCAGTGATTAGAAATCACTAATTTGGATTGCCTCCAAGTCATGCATGCAAGTTCTCTACTAAATCAGCTTACCTCGCATCCATCAGTGCCCGTTTACTCAATCCTTCTATTATGTTCCCATGGAAGAAACTTGGTCTGCTAAAATCCATGAGCGGCTCAATCTTTTTCTTTCGAGAATTCTTAACAACATCATTCCCACAAGAAATAGGCTCAATCAACTGTTTCCAATCTCGGACAGATCTCGCATCCTTTGTAATTGAGTGGAGGAAAATCTGAAGCATCTGTTTCTCAAATGCCCATGTATATCAATCCTCTTTGTTGCCTCAAAATGGAGTTTTAAACTTTCTCACTTTGAAGACTAGAACAAGCTTCAATGGATTGATACTTTATTGCAGACCACCCTGGGGCTTCTCCCCTCAGCTTCTGTTAATGCTGAATTTTTAAATTTCACGGTGATGGCTATGTTTGCTCTTTGGAAATTCAGCAATGATTTAATCCATGGAAAAAAAATATTCTCACATGAATCTATTCAATCAGGTGTTCAAGCAAGTGAAGGTTTTTTGGAAATCGCAAGCTACTAAAATGCAGGAAAAGGCTCTTAGTGGCATTGTCTGAGTTGGAAACCCCCTCCCATTGGTTGGATCAAAGTCAACATGGATGCTTCATTTGTGGATGGTCTCTCCTTTGCAATGGTGGTGGTCCGTAATGCAATTGGATCTGTAATGTGTGCTTTCTCAGCTAAGAGATGGTGCCGCAACCCAACTGATGTTGAAGCATTTGCTCTCAAAGAAGCAACTACTATCATGGATGCCCTCAAAATTCAGTAGGTTATTTTTTAATCGGATTGTGTGAATGTCATCTCTATGATCAACAACAAAATTGATCCCATTGAGTGGTCTGCTAAATGCCCGATCATGAAAGTTCGAGCCTTTTGGTCAAAGTGGAAGAAATGGAAATTCAGATTTATCCCTAGACTTGTTAATGATTTCACACATAATTTAATAGCTTGGACTAGGTCATGTGATTTTGTTGGTGTTTGTAAAGTGGATGAACTTCCCACGTCAATTTTTTGTAATGGGGGTTTTCCCCTGGCTTACTCCTTCTGGTTGCAATGATATATTTTCTTCCATTAAAAAAAAAAAATTCCAACCAGCTAATTCAGAGGGTACAGACACACTTGTGCGAATTTGGATAACTACAATAAGGGATAAATTGAAAGAAAATGGTACCTAAGTAAAGATGACAATAGACTCGTAAACTACTTAGAATAGAAATAATTGTCAAAGTCTTTATTAATTGTGAAATGAAAAAGGCCATCCATAGCAATGGACGGCTGCCTTATTTATCATCTCTTGATTAAAGAATCTTAAAGACACGATTGATGAAAGAAGGAAGTCAAAGTATTAATAATATATAAACTATTAATAACAGAATTAATTGTCAAAGTCTTATTAATTATCAAATGAAAAAAGTCATCTGCAGCAGTAGACCTGTGAATGACAGATTTAGGTGGGGGTGTGGGCAAAGTAGGGGTCATGGGCTCTTAGGTTTAGCACAATACACTTATACATGTAAATAGTTATTAAGTGCCATAGATTATTCCAAATGAGAAATTAGCCCAAAAATATTAGTGTATCTTTTTGTATGCTTATATATATATATATATTTATGTTATACATATAAGCTTTGAATGTCTCCAATGAATATGAAGCTGAAGCTAGCATAAGAAAGTTTTAACAATTACTTTGGAAAATATTAAAGCCTCTAAAACCAGTTTGATGGTTAGATGTAGTAAGATTAGTGCTTTGAGTCATTGTTTAAAAAACCGGATTGGAGATGAAGATTTGTTACTATGTCATATAACATAATCTATTTTAGTTTGCTGCTCCTCTTCATGGATGCAGGGAAAACGATGGATCTATTGAAGATGTTGCTTTGCATCTCAAGAAGCTAGCCTTAATACAATTGCTCAAGAATTGCTTGCTGGGGAAAACTTTCATTTTGGAAATCCTTTTCTATAATGGCAACTGTTTTCTCAGCATTACAAATTAACATATGTTCACGTAAGTTTTCTACTCTGAATTTGTGGTTGTGGACCTGTGGTAAATGATTGGCTTTGCTTTCTAATGGCTATGCGGCTGGTGTCATTTTTACTCATACATGCTAGCATTGTAACAAGTTTGGGTAGAAATTAAATCTCGGTTATAAGGATGTTGTCATACGCAAACAACCCTCCTTGCTGTGTTCTTTT
Organism: Jacaranda copaia; assembly: GCA_014898725.1. Taxonomy (NCBI): domain Eukaryota; kingdom Viridiplantae; phylum Streptophyta; class Magnoliopsida; order Lamiales; family Bignoniaceae; genus Jacaranda; species Jacaranda copaia. Next base: position 286,277 of record JACGDI010005395.1, read on the forward strand.
GCTCTGCAAGCAGGACTTTGATTCTGTCACCTGGTGCTTAATTCTTGGTTTTGCTCTGCTGGACAGATTGTGGTTTTGTATCGCTATATCGATTAGAATTTGCTGTTGCCTGGTTTCGTTTTCTATTATGTGTGCAGTGAGAGTAGTTGCAAATCATATTTGATCAGCTGAATCTTAGCCCTTGGATACAAATTGCTTCTGTTTTGTGAAGGATTTTATCTACTGAATTGGTTGTTTTGAATTGTTTGAGCTGCTGATTGTTATTCACAAGTTACTACTGTTTGTTGGTCGTGCAGGAAGCTTGATTATTGCTAGATCTAACTTGTTGTTTGTTTTGAATATTTTGGGATGGAGTTTTAAGGAGAGATTAGATTTTGGTTGGATAGGCTTTTTGCTTTGATTTGATTGGTGGCAGTTTGAATGGTCCTTGTTCAGAAACTGTTGGAGTTTTGAGCTGCTAATATGGGACATGTTTTTTTTCTTGCCTTCTACTGGTTTTTGGGCAAATTTTGGAGTCAATTTGCTGGTACTGTTTCTAAAAGTGAACCTGTTTTGGCCTAATATTGCTGATTGACGTATTGCATTTGAGTTGATCTCCAATTGGTGGAATTTTGGCCAGTCGCTGGACCTAGCAATCGAACAGTAAAGCTACTACATAATTTGCCTAGTTTTGTTGTCACAGGACCTGATCCATGGTCTTTTGAAGAGTTAACTCTATTTGCGAAAAACTTTTGATGGAAAAGGAATTCGAACTTGGACCACCTGGGCGCCCCCTGCATTGCCTGATATATATATATATATGGGCGCAATTTTGCTGACTCTTGGAATCGATCCCTGCTACTGGTCCCTATTTGATTAATTGGAAGGACTTCCAATTTTGGGGGATGATTTGGGGACTTGAAAATTTAAATCAACTCTTAACTTGGGCAAATTGAGTTACTTTCTTTGCTAAAAGGAGAACTCCACACCTGTTCCATTTTGTTTACATGGATGCTTGGCAGTCGCAACGTTTGTCACTTATGTTTAATTTTAATTCTTGCAATTTTAGGAAAGATTTCTAGCAATTTTATTTCAAATAAAATATAAGGGATGTAAGTACTTTCTTGTTTATATCCTAAACTTACTCCAGATTTGGGTGGAATTTAATTCCTTATACATTTGTATTATTTAGCATACCTCACTAATGATACTTTAACAAGGATGTGTCTATTAATAAAAAAAAAACTCATCAATTTATTATGCATGTACTTTGTGACGTATAATTTTAATTGAAATTTATGTATTTCTTAACATTTAATATAATTTTGGTGATCATCAACCCCGCATAAATTTTCACAGATTGAATGGCAGAAGTCTGAAGAGATATTAAGTGACTAACATAACCAATTCTCACTTTGTGTCGTCATATAATTATTTGTACTAGTTTCAGTAGAAATATATATATATATATATATATATATATGTTTGTCACTATAACAGTAATTTGGCAATAATTGAAGTAAAATTAGGCAATAATTTCAGCCACTATTTGAAAAGCGAGAAATATTATATCTATATATAATTGACAGAGACAAAATATTATCTGTTCTCCTCTCCCTTTCTCTACAGATTTATATACAAATAAATAGACACATACACATATTTATATGTATGTATAGTTATTGTATTAAGTACAAAATAGATTTTTCTTTTATCAATATATATATTTAGTAGGTGCTTGTGTGATCTCGTAAGTTACTCAAAATATTTCATAAGACGTATGAAAATCTATAAAATATCATAAAGTATTTAAGTCTTTAAAATAAAAAATTAGAATCTCATAAGCTTCTTTTCTCAATAATAGGCCAACAGCAGAACATGCTGAATAAAAATTTCTATTTAAAAATTGATTCATTTATTATATAAATTTTTCAATCATTTTGTCTATCCGTATTCGTTGATGTAAACGACAATCTATCAAGAATTGAAATCTCAATGGACCAATTTTACTATCATCTTATTACGTCTACGAATCCGAGTGGATGGAAGAAATGAAGAGTTATCATATGAATGAATGAATGATATATTCAGCTATAACATAATTTAATTTAGACAATAAATTTAATTAAACTTAATGAAATTATTTTTTATTCAACTCAAATTCAAGGATCATTCAATATTTATGGAACTTTAGTAATAATAAAATATATTCAAATTAGTATTTCAAAATTGGAAGATAAAAAAAATAGTAAAATAATAAATACAAAAAATATCCTAACTGGACCTAAAAAATCTGAATGAAAAAGGAATATTATAGTAGTTTCTAATTTCTATAATCAATTAATACATGAACATGCTCAATAATAATTTATATTTAAAAATTAATTCATTCATTTTTAAAAATTAAAAGATATAAAAAATGAAAAATTGAAAAAACAATCTCAATGAAATTAATAAGTAAATTAAAATGACATAAGAAGGATTCTGATTCCAAAACATTTACTAATTATACTAGCAAAATAATACATGGCAGTAAGTGGGCCACCCAGAGTTTGCATGATACTCCGGATATGCTTGGAAGCTGCGTGCAATAGCATTCGGAAAGGGACCAATAGGCAATAGTCAATAGACATTAAATCAGGAAGAAAAAATAAAGCGCGACAGACTGACAGGTGGGGCGCTGCCACTGTAGCAATGGGAAAAAAACGAGGAAAAAGAAAACCATAACAACAGATAGGGTCCGCTGGTCCAAGAGGTGCCACTGCAGCGTTCCCATCGACATTTATATATATAGACATTAAATTTTAATAATAATTAATTTAAATAATTCATTTAAGAGAATTATTTTTCATTAAAAACTAACTTTTATTACGAATTCAAATAAAAAATTAATTATCTAAATTTATTGAATTAAACATAATTTATTTTTAATTAAAGATAAAAAAATTAAAATTAAGTGATGAAATCTTTACCTATTTTACTTTTTAAGAATCAAAATAAATTTTTACACTCATATTTACAATTAAATAATCAAATGAGTAATATTAAGTTTGCCTATTGGAATATTTTTATTTTATTTATTTGAGAAAACGTTATGCGAGTTTAAATGCCTAAATTTTAAGGGACTTGCAAAATAGTTAAAATCTTTCGTTTGGATTTTAATAAATTGAGATAAAGAGATAAATAAAAATGAGTACTCAAATATTTTCTTTTTAAAATTTTTCTTCGGTTACAATAGCACAAGTGGGATAACTTTTTCTACTATTAATATTCTTAAGAATACACTTCGAAATAAGATGAAAATAACTTAATATCCGATTGTTTAACTACTTACGTTGAAAAAAATATTATTAAAAATTTTGAAATTGATTCAATTATTAATAAATTTTATGATACAAAAGGGTGCTGCGCTCAACTTTCAGGAATATGCATATTTTAAAATTCACTAATTATGAAAAGTAAATACAAATCTTTATATCTTATAAATTTTGCCGCTAATACTCTCATTTTTGAATCCATCACCAATTGCATTATTTATTCTCTTAACTAAAAAACCCTAAAGATAGAAATCGATGGAAGAAGGAAGTCAACCTATTAATAATAAGAATAATTGTCGAAGTCTTATTAATGAAGAAAAAGCCATTCGCGGGCCACTGCAAAAAACTGTTTGCCTTATCTGTGGTCTCTTGATTAAAGAACCTTAAAGGTGGAAATAGATGAAAGAAGGAATACTCTTTTCATTCTTATTTTTTCTTCAAGGCAATGAAGATATTCTAAGGTTATGTTTGTTTAAAGCCTGTTTGGTTTTATTTTCAAAGTTCATATTTATATTTTTTATTATTTTAAAATAAAATATATTATATTTTGTATATTTTCATCCAACATTATTTTTATTTTCAAAATACATTCTTTAATAATTTATATATTTTCTCCCAATAACCTATATATCATCTTGTTCTATTTCATTATTTATATTTTTCTCCACATACAACTTATAAAAACTAACATAATTATTATTTTTTTAACAATCTATCTAAATACAAATTCATTTTCAATTTATTTTTACTAACTAACTTTTTAAATTTTAAAAATGATGAAAAAAAGTAAAAAATATAATTAATACCAAACGAGCACTTATTTATTTATTTATTGGAAGTTTTTAAAAAGGAACATATTATGACAGTAAGATTAGAGAATACATTAACAATGAATTTATATTTATTTATATTTTGAAGAAAAATAAGTTTTAGTGTAGATGATGTATTGTATAAATTTTATTTGGTCAGTGATGTACTTACGTTAAATTTTTAGAATTAGTTTGATTAGAATGATAAAATAGAATATAGTATTTTTATTCCACTTCATTATTCGTTTAGTTGAAGCTATAATAAATACTCAAATCCGTAAAAATATTAAAAGTTCATATTTGTATGTATAATTCAAATGATAAATTAACTTACCACCCCCATAAATTTATTTATCATATCAATTAAATTATATATAATGATAAAATATATATAAATTATCACATAATAAATAATTATAAAATAACTTAAAAATCTAACCAAACTAATCCTTATATTGTTATATGTTATCCTTGTAATGACACGACAACCATAAAATATATATTAATTTATATTAAAATAATACTTGAAAGATATAGTTTTTAATGATGTGATAATTTAATGTGATTAAAATTTGTCAACAATAAATTAATAGAAAAAATTAAATTTAGAAAAGTATATTTTTGTTGTGTTTTGAAACAATTTTCAGACCTAAACGAGACGATTCAATTTTTTAAAAAATAATAGCTCTTAAAATCTCAATCTAAACTCATAAATCCATATTTATATAAATCTTATTTAATTAATTTTATAGGATAATTTTACATCAGCATGACAACAACGGGCAAAATAGAAACTTCTAAACTCCCCACACCATTGGAGCGGTCGTCAAAAGCTCAACGGAGCCACCACCTATGGCGATCACTTGACCTAACTTCACAAAAATTAAACACCAAAACTTCTCGACTAAGCTCATCAGCTTCAACTATTGGATGCTTCAAATGATTTCTACACAGAGGACAGGTCCAATGCCCATACCCAACCCACCTGTCGAAGCAAACACAGTGGAAAATATGCCTGCATCTCAGCTCCCTGATTTCATCCCCTTCCTCAATTCCGCACAAACAGACGGCGCATTCGTTTGGTTCGGCAGATGCCTCGGAGTTACGCCTGACGCTGTGGGAGTCCATTCTCTGCAACGGATCGAGAGGGCAGGAGGCTTGGAAGAAGGATTGGTGAAGAAGGAAATTCCAAGCCCATATTGTGCTGGAGATTATGGACACTATTTTCTTCAGTATGATTGTGTAGTGGAATTTTTGGGACATTTTTGTGGTGTTGAGTGAGTGGAGAGTTATTGTTGAAGCAGGACTTTGAGAGGACTGAGGAGGGTGGAGATCTGCCTTTTTTATTTTGATTTTCCCAAAGGGTTTGGAAGGATTTATACACACTCAACCGCCGGATACGGTCAGATGATCGTTCAACACGAAGAAGAGAGACCGGAGACTTGCACTGTATTTGGTTTAAGTAATTTGATAAGAAAAGAAAAATATTTGGGAAATGGAAAACAAAAGTAAAGAAATATAAATTTTTAGCTTTGTTTGGATATAAAAAAAAAATGAAAGGTGAATGTGTTAAAAAATAAAAGATAACTCAAATAGAATTTTTGTTTATTTACTTATCATTTGGTGAGAAAAATTTATTTTCCTCAAACTCATTGTATTTTTACTTGAGATTTCCTCTTTGTAGCATTTTTCTTACTAACCAAACAATCAATAATTTTTTTCTTAATATTTTCTTTTATTTTCCTCATTAAAATTCTTGAACCAAACCTAGTGTTGAAGAAGAAAATACTGAATTTAATTAAATTATAAATTGCTAAATAAAAATAAATAATATTATAAAGTAAAATATATATTGTTTCGCATCATTTATAGTTGATAAATCAGTGGAATGTATATTTAGTTTAATGATATGGCCTATGTAGCCTGAATTATTTGAAAAGATGGAATGTCTGGTTTTCATGTATGTGTTGGACATATAATTTTCCAATAAAAATAACACGGACGATAACAGCTGACAACGCAAAAGCACAATCATTTGCTATTATATCGTTTATTAATTGTTGCATGGCACGATAACACTTTAATTATCTATTCAAAAATTATTGCTTCTTATACATTGTTACAAAAGAATAAAATTACACTAGAAATCAATTGAATGTGTATTTAATTTAATGGTATGGTCTATATAGTCTAATTATTCGAAACAAAATAAAATGTTCATTTTTTATATATATTGTTCTGCTGAACGTATAATTTTTGAATAGAAAAAATAAATAATGAAGGGAATAGTGCATAATTTAAAATAACAGTTTTTTTTTTCTTAATATATTTGTACACATGCAAACAAGAAGCTTGCCAATAGCGATGTTCTTGATGTAGTTTGATTTGGTTTTGAGAAAAATTTCAATTAAATCAAATTAATCGATTTTGATATACAATTCATCATTCGGTTTAGTTCAATATGAAAAATCGAACCAAATCAAACCAATCAAATTCGATTTGGTTCGATTCAATTTTTTGAATTTTCTTTTTTAATTTTAATTTTCAAGTATAGATAAAACAAAACTTATTACCTTTGTCATATAAATTCACTTGCAAAAATTATTTTATGCACAACATATGGACCTTGCCTTTTACTATTAAAAGGAAAACATAATATAAGAAAGAAAATATTCTGACAAAGAAAAAATAGTTTAGAAGCTGTTGAAACAATGACAAACTAGAAAACTGCAATAATATCAAATTGTATGTTTATCCATTAACGAGCACGTGATAACAGTAGTAATCTTACTAATCTTATAATAATAGAACGATGGGAATTAAATTAAAAATTCAGCATGGGTGGGAGGGAAATAAGTAAAAAAATTGGGATATTTTTGGCAAAATATATAAAAATACGGATTTTAATAATATTATCGATTCAGTTTGGTTTGATTCGGTTTTGGCTTTGCCAACCGAAAACTGAACCAAATCGTTTGGTTTTTCAATTTAAAAAAAATGATTTAATCTATTTTTAATCGATTTTTGATTTTTTGACTGATTTAATCGATTTTGTTCGATTTGATTTGGTTTTAAACACCCATACTTGCCAAGTTCAAATCCCAACTTTACATTTTATATGTGTAAAACCAACACAGCTAAGCCAAAAACCACTAAATATATAAATTAACAGTCGTGTATGAAAATTAAATGACACATTTATCACATGCTCTAGGGAAAAATTATTGCTTCCTTTTGTATGATGGTAAGTTAAGTTATCTAAATATTTAATTAATTTATTATACTATTGTTTGATAATTTTAGTAATTTTGTAGCTTGCAACATTTGTTGTGTTATTTAAATTTAATTCAAAAAACCCTGACTAAATTATTTATTAAGAAAAATAATATAGACCAGTCAATTCCCTTGACCACTGGCAGATATACACTTATAGAACGAAAAACGTGAAAAACCTTCATTTATAGAAAAATGATTTTATTGTTTAGAAGTTTAAGATTCCATTTGATTTTATTTTTTGGAGGTATTTTTATATTCTAGCAAAATAAAAAAATGAAAAGTTCATTATAAATATGAGTTGATGAATGATATGTTGTTTGCATATTTTGTTTAAAATAAAATAATTGTGTATAATTGAAAATTATATGTATTTGGATATTTTTATATTTTTGTATTAAAAAATGTACAAATAAAAGTAAAGAAAAATAAAGTGTAAAAATGGAGAGAGAGTGCATCAATGTGTTTGAGAAAATGTGTTAAAAATAAAAATAATTGTGAAAACGAGAGAGGAATTGATAGCTTTCTATTTTTATTTTTAGGAGAAAATAAAAATAATGAGTGAAAACAAAATAATGCCTGTTTGGTTTCATTTTCTTACCTCATTTTCACATTTTCTTTATTATTTCAGAAATAAAATACATCATTTTTTATATATTTTCATTCAATATTATTTTTATTTTTATTTTTAAAATATATTTTTTAATAATTTATATATTATATCTCAATAATTTATATATATTTTTTCGTTCTATTTCATTATTATTATCTCAATAAAATCAAACTGACCTAAAGTCGGATTTAATAAAGGCACAGTGTGTGTTTTTGGTTTTGTGTGCAGGTGTGAACTGTGATTTATTTGTTCTAATCGAAATTTGATTTTTCCCTCGCCCCCCACGCGCCGCCCGCCCCGGGCTTCCGTGAGGCCCTGTTATTCATTGTTCCAGGGTGATGCACGTTTTCTTTCGTGTGGTTTACGGTGGCCACAACGTCGTTTTCAATTTCGCGAGCATTCATCATACTTAATTAGGTACATCGTTTTCAACATATTATTTAATATGTTTTCATTTAATTTGTGTTTATTATCGACCACTCAAATGTTACTATCTTCTCATAAATAGTTTAATTTAGAATTAGTTAGATACATTGAATCCGAATTTAGAAACCATAGAGAATTTGAATTTTCTTTGATGGGAGACGTACATCCTACAACTTTAAAGAAGGCAGGAAATAGATAATAAACAATGTGCAAAGACATATTTTGTGATATATTTTTTTTCACAAAAATAATTTTAGTGAATTTAATAGCGAGCAAAATATTGCTAATATTATTATTATTAAATGTGATAAAATAATTTCTACCAACATAGTTGATTTTATTGAGTGGTCCTTAATCCTTGAAGGAAAACGAGATAACAATTGAATTGGAGATCTAAACAAATCAACCTTGAGAAAAATGGGCATCAATGATCTAGCCAAAAGTCTTGCTCGTTGAATACATGTGGATGTTTATAAGGGTGGGAAGGTGTTCTACTTGTCCTATCCTATGTTATATACGTCTTTCCTTCGATTTTCTACTATTGTTTGTTAAGATCATAAGTTTGTATCTTATCATTGAATATGACTTTGAGTGAGGATGCATCCCCGTGTTTCATAATTAATGCTCTAAATTCATGATCGTACTCCTTATTTACTCATGGAGATTGGATCGTTAATTAAGACATTAAGATGAATTAACTACTACCTCATATCAAAGAAATAATGTCATTACTTTTAATAGTATACTAAGTCATAATAATGTTTATGTTACTGTATTTACAAACACATTTAAAAATAATAGCAACACACAATTTTATAATTAACTACAAGCTACTCATAGAAAAAAATTAGTAATTTGAACTAAATTGAATATGCACCCCACAAATTATATAATATTTCTATTAGTACATTATTTTTGATTTTGTATTTTCTATTTATTATTAGAATAATATTTAACAAAACTAATCATTAATTTTTTTAAATATTATATAATTAATTAACACAAAAGTGGTAAAGCTAATACACTATTTATTTTTCCATTTAATAGTGCTTTTGTGCCTTTCATTTAATGGTATCAATTATATTTAGGGCTGTCAATGGGTTGAATTAGGATCGAATCATGCTAGATCCAAGTCTAAATTCAAAAGCAATATGTTAGATTCAAATTCAATTTAAGATTCATTGGATTTGTAATTGGTATAACTATATCTGGATTCAAATAAAAGTCAAATATCTGCAGAATATCCAAAAAAACTCAAATTCGAATATTTCAGAAATCATCACATATTTATTATTTTTCTAAAAATTTAGTAGAGTCCAAATTCAAAACGTTCATCCTTAAAAAAAATACATAACAAATTAATGAATAGGTTTTCAAGTCTATTGATTATTTAAAAGCAACAATAAAATTTAACTCAATCACATTCATTTACCATATCATTACATTTTAGGTTCAATTGTTAATAATAGTACATATTTGATATTATAAATACATAGTTATACATGATTTTTAATCAATTAACTATAACTCAAAGTTCTATAACAAAGAAATTCATGTTAATCAAATCAAGATTTGTATTGTATTCTCACTATATTATGGTATTCGGTTCTTACTCATTATTCTTCCCACAGAATTTTTTGTTATAAAAATTAAAAAATAAGTGATATAATTATGATATAAATAAGCTCAAAATCTAACAATTTATATGAAAAACACATGATTTCATATATTACACAAGAGTTCATTACTTCTTTCATCCAAATATATATTTTGGCATTATTATAGGACTATGTGTGTATATATATATGAATAATACTATATATGTAGAATATTAAATGTATTCAGATTCGGATTATTAATGAATCGGATCGAATCATATCCATATTCACTCATTTATTATGGATTTTGAACTTTTTTAATCGAATCACATCCGTCAAATCTTTTATTAATTAAATATTCTAAATAATCGGATCGAATTTGAATCAAATTCGGATTAAAATCCGCTCCATTGACACCTCTAATTATATTATTATGTAAATAAAATGTGCACGAGTAATTCAATATGGGCTTAACTCTTAGCTCCACTCTGGGCTTTCAATTGGGATATAAATTTTATACGGACTTCATCCTTTTTGGGCTAATTACTGTATTGGATTGTTGGTGGTCTCGCCATTCCTTTTTTTTTTTAAAAATAATTTTGCTATTAGAAGTAGTCCAAGAATTTCTTTTGGCTAATCACTAATATAGTTAATAATTCCTTTTTTTTAATAAGAATGTTGTTAATAATTCAAATAAGTTATTTACTTTCTTTTTAATCGATAATTAAAATACCAACTTCTTGTTATATAGTTAAAAATCCACATTAAAATTTAGAGGGGGAAAAATTAAAAAAAAAACTATAACTTGTCTAATAAGTATTGTTTGAATTTCATTTTATGATATGTTTATTCTTTAAAATAAAGTTTGATTAAATAATTATTTCACATAACATGATACTAATCGGTGTGTCACTAAACAATAGGACGGACTTAAGGTGGCCTAATCTCGTTTTCTGAACTATGAATAGACAATATAAAATATGTCATACTTTTTTTCAATTCTGATCTAAAATTTACTGAATAAAAGTCATAATAGGGAAGAAAATAATATATATATTTCAAATCAATTGTTTTAATATTATATAAAGTAATTTTCCTCAAAATATATATATAAAGTAATATTTTTTATTATTTAACATGGAATATTTGGTATATGCAAGTATTTTCGGACCAAGGCCTGTTTCTCCGCAGTTCCTTGTGGCTTGTGGAATGCTCCACAATAAAAACAGGACAAGAAATAAACCTGAAAAAGTTCAAAATTGGGAAAAAGGATTTTAGCTGCGAGAAAAAAGACTTGAGTTCCATTTTCAAGATATTTTCATAAGCACAACAACAATGGCTTCTGTAACGGCGCCTAAAGCAAAACTATATTCATATTTTCACAGTAATCTGCTAAGATTAAATTTTTCTTCCCACAAATTCTCAATCAGAATTCCATTTTTCTCAGACCCACCAAGTCCAAGACTTTTTTCGGTTCATTCTCACAACCCCAACGTCGATTCCATCAAAATGGATCAAACTGTATCCGGGTTCACATCAGGAACTGAAGGCCCGGCCCATTCACAAGCATCTCCTACGCCTTCTGACGCCATTGATTTTCTCACATTGTGTCACCGTTTGAAGGTATGTGAGAATTTGTACATTTGCATGTTCTTGTGCGTTGGGGTGATGAATTTTTTGCTTAATCCAAAGGTGAGTTTGTTTTATTTAGTGTTTTTCAGATTTTTTTTTGGCTTGTGATTGGCAAGAAACGGTTGAGTAATTTTCATTTATCTTCTGTGCGAAGAATGATTTTGAAGCGGGGGATATCTTTGATGGAGTACTAATCTTCTCGTGTTTAATTCTGAGGTTTTTACTACAAAGCCTAATCAACCCGAAAAAGGAAACATAAGATAAAGGAAATTAGAAATGCCCTAGTATTTGTAGGCAGGACATTTATATGACATGAGGACATTGAGGAAATGTGAAAGTTGTCTTTTTCTTTCTTTTTGCCAAGCGGGTGCCCTTTCTGGATATTAATTAGGGAAGATGGTGATGCCGAGGTAGCATAGTTTGATGATGTTGCAGCAGACATAGTAAGAATTTTTTTCATGAACTAGACTCTTGGAAAATTGTAGTTTGGTTGTATTCCTGTCATGCAAGTGAACTATTATTAAACTAGAGGTTGGATGTCTGTTGTTCTAACTGTTAGCATATTTAATGTTGTATACTGGTGGGCTTGATTTGGATCTACCATAGGATCATGCATGCGAATATAAGAACTATGAGGGTGAGCGATTTTGTGTCTTTCAAAGTGTACCTATACCTATTTCTGCCATTGTACTATTCCACGGGTGACTTTGGTGGATTGTTGAGAAGTTTCAAGTTTCAACCTTCTTACTTCATATGATGAGAGACAGGAATGTTGTTTTTGCTTAACGTTTTAAATGGTGGGGCCTCAACATTCTCACAGTTCCTTTGCCCTTGAATATTGTTATCCTTTAAATTGCAGATGTTACTATGAAAAATGGCTTACCCTTATTGAAACCATTACTGATATAAGTTTATCAGGTGGACATATAACGCAAGAACTTGGTCCAAAGTTGCTTAGCATGGAAAAAAGGAAAAGGGATGGGAAAGAACAAAATTGAGGAGAAAATCTTACCTGTTGCAATTCGTATTTAAAACTATTTTAGCTTGCCATGCCTTCCACCTTTCTGAGAATTATTGATACTAAATCACAAGTGATTGGTAACCAATATATTGCACATAGTTTGTTTTATTGCTTTATATCTTGAGACAAGGAAACAGTTAGCTGTCAAGTTATTCGTTTTTCAATAGGATGGTTTTAATCTCTCTCTCTCTCTCTCTCTCTCTCAGTCTACAAAACGAAAAGGATGGGTCAATCATGGCATAAAGGGCCCTGAATCAATAGCTGATCATATGTACCGTATGGCATTGATGGCTTTGATTGCTGATGACCTTCCAGGTGTTAACAGGGAAAGGTAAGCATTGAATAGAGTTTTTTTTGGGTCATTTTATTTGCTTCTACAGTTTGCTTGAGTTGTATAGTTCAAAATCATGTTAATTATTATTTTTTGCCAGATAAATACTGTGTGTTGCGTTTTTTGAAGCCTCATTATGAAGCATATGAATTGAAATGAACTCAGAACTCGAGATATATTTCATGAGGAGAGTGGACAACAGATTAGCTTAAACAACATATGGCCAGTGGTCATAAATTGTTGCATTTTTATTATTTCTTTTACAAGCCGTGAGATAAAGCCTTAAATTAGTGATACCTGAATTAGTTCCATATCTCGAAGTAATATTCAACAGTTCATGCCAAAATATTTGTACAACTAACTATAAATTCAGCATAAGTATGTTGATACTACTACCTAGTCAAGTGATTGGATGACTAAGAAATTTTTTGCCTTTTCAATATGTAAGAACCAGAAAAATATAACAATAACAACAACAAAAATAATAGTAATAATTTTATAATTAAACTTATTTTATTCAATAGAGTGTTAAATATATGAATTAGTGCTTCTGGTAATGTATTATGGTCATTATTTACAAGTTACAGAAAAGAATATTGAATGGTGATATTTTGATTTAAGAATGCGAAGTGGTGGCAATTTAATTCCAGAATGTGAAGTGGTGGTATTTTAATGATGTGGTACTGAGTATTAATCTATAAGTTACAAATTTTGCTGCGTATATGTTGGAAAAAGTATTACGTCATACTTGCTTTTATTTAATATATTTCAAAAGTGAGGTTAGGTTGAGGGAATGTAAGATGGAGGAGAGGAAGACTATTGAATGATACATTTTCTACCAAGAGTTTTGTATGGTGAATACTTTTTTTAAGTTTAAGATTTAAAAATAATCTTTAGTGACGTATGAATAATGCTTAGTGTATGTAGTACACCATAATCTTAGTAATGTATAGTGTTTAATATATGTGCAACTATTATTAGGCTGGATATTAACTTATAAGTTACAGATTAGGCGGTATATATGCTGGAAAAGTTAAGATCATACTTGTTTTTATGATGGAGGAGAGGAAGACTATTGAATTATACATTTTCTACCAAGAGTAGTGTAAGGTGAATATTTTACTTATGTTTAAGATTTGAAAATAATCTTAAGTGACATATGAGTAATGCTGTAATGCTTAGTATATATCACACACCATAATCTTGGTAATGTATAATGTTTAGTATATGTGCAACTAGTATTACCCTTAATGTATGTATTAATGTCAACTATAACATTCCGTTATATAAGATGGAAACTGTGTGATTTGCTGGCTTGAAACTGGTTTCGGAGTTTGTTAATCTTTGTTATGGTGGCTTCTGGACTTTCCACCAATTTTGTAATTATAGTCACATGAAAATATTTTTATAAGTTATCACATTTTATGTTACACTACTGATTATTTTGCACCTTAAGCATACTTAAAGTACTTGCTAGGCTTTCAAGCTTGCCCCCTGGATTCTTTAGATATGAAAGAGAGTTAGCAATTTCAAAGGAGCCAAGAAGCCATTATTTAGCTATTGAAGTTTTTCATTACTTTTGATTTGTGTTTTGAAAGTTATTTTATTTTGTTGAGCAAGATATTATAAACTTAGATTTTGTTTGAATTGTAATTTAGGTTATGCCTCACTTGCGGGACCCTACCCCGTGGGCCAGGGCATGACACGTGTTCTAGATGGTGGTTAGTTAAATCTCTTTGGGCTCATTACTGCATGATCTTTACATACTAAAATCTCATTTTACAGTAGGTGAGGCTGTAATGCTTAACTGGGTAGTAAGGTGGCTGGCTGTAATGGAATCATGTCCGCTCTATTATGAAGTGCACCAAGGTTTCTTTGGATTGTCTGTGTCGTTAAGATATTTTGACCTTCTTTCATTGCAGGTTGTTTCAGTACAATGCAGTAATCAAATTTTCTTGATAACAAAAAGATTTATGCATAGCCATCTAAATTTGAAAATAGCATATGTAACCCCAACGGCTTCCCTCAACTGCCATATACATCTTTGTAAATCTCTCTGAAATTCTTTCCCGATAATCATGTGTATCGTTGTTTGCTAGTTGAATGTAACCGTATTTCTTTATCCAAAGTTCATTCTATAGTATGATTGATATTGTTTTTTGATGCCTGAAACAGGTGTATCAAGATAGCAATTGTTCACGACATTGCAGAAGGTATTTTCTTCATTCGATTGTATCTTTCTGTCTTAATTATTCAATGTTTTACTGTTGGAAAATATCATTATTTTTCTTATTTCCCAAAGTATAACCTCTGTCCATCTTATCTCCTTCCTCCATCCATCTCCCCCTTATTGATGTATATGCTTGTTGTTTATGCTACTTATGCAGCATGACAATATTTCCTCAATAAATGTGCATCTTTTTGCCTATATTGTTACATTATATTTTATCAGGTGTATTTATTTTATATAGATCTTGCTCCAATTTTCTGTTCTATCAACATCTAGGCGTCAAGCAACTATTGATATGTGCTTACGTTTATACTTTCTTGTGGATAATGCTTGCTGTTTGAGACACTGAGATATGGTTAGATTAGAAAATTCTTTCTGAACAGAGGTCATGCGGCAGGGATGAACTGTTGTTAACATTCTGTAATATGTATATCAAGTAAGATAATGTCACAACCAGAAGAAATATCATTCTCAATTAACTTTTCTATTATGACAAAATTAATTATCAAGAATCTTTACTTCTGGAGGAGAGTTGTCATCTTACCTTTCAGACTACAGATATTGTGTAAAATCCCACTACAGTCTACAACTATGGTAGATGACGCTTTAAGCACAAATGTTGTATTACAATGTTTTACTTGCTCAACTTTTCTTGTGAGCTGAGATTGGCCCCAGTCATATTAATGTTTAGGCAGTGACCATAGGCCTTAGTTCAGCGGCTGGGTTCTGGCCGAGCATGGCCCACTTTGATCTAGAGGATCCAAGCTCCTGATGTGGCTTAGCTTTCTGGATGATAGATATGAGCTCCTCCAAGAGCACTATAATTTGCTCTAAGATAGGCTTCCACATTTACCAAACCATGCTAATTTGCCTCCTCTCCCTTCCAATTTTTCAATTTCAGTGTCTTTCACTTTGATAATTATCTCTATAATCGGTTCCTGAGCCCTGTCTTTATTATCATTCAACACATTGAAATACAGGTTTTATTCTATTTTGTAGCTATTGTTGGAGATATAACTCCATCTGATGGTGTGCCGAAGGAAGAAAAAAATAGAATGGAGCAAGAAGCATTGGATGAAATGTGCAAGGTTCTTGGTGGAGGGATGAGAGGTTTGACTAAGGCCTGAGGCCCATATGTAATATGTATTCCCTGTTTTATTGTTGTATCATTTATGATATTTATCCTTTTGGGCAGCTGAAGAAATCAAAGAGCTATGGCAAGAGTATGAGAACAACTCATCTCTAGAGGCCAATCTTGTGAAAGATTTTGACAAAGTATGTAATACTGCCTTTATCAGCCATTCTTAAGACTTGATGCAAATCCTAAAGCAATCTGATGTTCAAATTGATGGACAAAATATTTGTTAGCCTTTCAACAGCCTTTTGACAGAAATCTTCTATTTGATCTCAGCTGGAGATTAACATATAGATTTAAATGTGTCTCTTTCTGTTTCTTTGATTTCCAACAAGTTCTGTGCTTATTATGCATTCCACCCTGAACAAACATCTTCGGGAAATTTTTTCCTAAATCCTGTGAAGCATGTATCTGCTTGCATTCACCTTCAAGAAATTTGACCGCAATCTCGCACTAGATGGGCTGGCAAGTTAGGAGTAACTTCAAGGGTAGCATGTAAGCTGTCTCTTATTCTTGACAGATTTATAGAAGTAAAATTGGGATCAGTATCTGTTTGGTGATCCTCTGATTAATCTTTTGAAGCAGAGGAAGGAACTTGAATGTTAACAATTTTAGCAATAACCATTTTTGCCCCCATGCGTGGGAGGTACTTATGCATTAGCCTATCTATCTTCTTATTACAAATGCGAATAAGGCATATATACTGGTCTTCACAAAATTCTTGTCTTCTTTCTTCTGATTGAATTTCAATTGACATACTAAACTGCTCTAACGCTTCTTCAGGTTGAAATGATTCTGCAAGCATTAGAGTATGAAACTGGTAAGTATAGGGTTTAAAATATAATTTTGGATTTTTCACATTAAGTACTTTGTGAGATCTGTATAGTAATGCATGTAACTTATTTTTTGTTTTCTTATAGAGTGCTTTTGCTATATCTGTTAGTTATGATGTTACTCGCACTCAAATGATATTCATGAGACAATTTAATTCTACAGTGTAAGTGGATTTTTTTAGACCCATACATTATGCATATCATCTTACTCAAAGGAGCTGAGTCTAGATAACCCCATAGAGATTCTGTACCACCTACTTGAGCAACCATAATAAGGGCCTCTTCAAAATGCTGCAATATTTATACCAGTGCTTTCTCACTGGATCCTTAACCTTCTGCTCCTTCAAGTTCCAGTCATGCAAAATGAATCCTTGTTCTTTGACGTCATGGAAGTCTTTCTTCCTTATCTGACTTGACAACATAATCATTACTGCAAGACATAGACAGGGAGGTCATTAGCATCCATACTGTAAAATCAATTTTCGATGAAATGAAAAGTACATATATGATAGAATCATAACTATAGAATACGACTCTAATTGAAATACATAAATTTGTCTCATATACATCCCAAAGGGTAGAGGGGCTATAATTGGACATAACATTGTTTTTGGTACAAAAGCTTCTATAAAAATGAGAAATGTCTTGCCTTTTAGTGTGGTTTGAACTATTGATTTACGTAATTGGAAGTAACTAAGGTTTACGACAAAACCTAGAAATTGATTACTAATCCAATTTGAGTATCTCTATAGGATAGACCTCAACAATAAACTGAAAAGTAATGGCGGCAAATGATTGGGTTTAGGTTCAGTGGTTCCTCATATAAAATTATTGACTCTAGAGATATAGTAATAAGGAGAACACAAAATTGTTTCATTGTTATCTTAGAAACTATGATTCTGGGGCCTGTTGCTTATTTACTGCATCCTCTTAAAACCATTAGAACACATACTTCCTGAGTTTATAACCTGTAATCCGTTTTGCAATTGATTCTTGCTTAACTTAGAAAATAGTATCCAGGGCTTATATCGGTTGCAGTTTCTGCTCTGCTGTTAAACAGAGAGAAGAAACAAGCTTAAGAGTTCTTCCTTTGATTGTGCTGTTGTACTCTCAAATTATCTGACAAGTGTATATTTGAAATATGAAATCACGTATTATCTGATGGTAACTATTGTTGAAACAGAGCATGGGAAGATCTTGGATGAATTTTTTCTGTCAACTGCAGGTAAATCTGATTAATATGAATTTCATCGGCTCTCTTAGCAATAAACCTGGCTAGTAATGACATGCGTTTATGTCCTTGTTTGATGAAGGGAAATTTCAAACTGAAATTGGGAAAAGATGGGCAGCAGAAATCACTTGCAGAAGAAATTCAAGATTAGCTAACAGGCCTAACTAGCCCTCTATATCATCTTTATTTATTATTATTATTTGGACTTGTAATCGGATAATTAGTTCAGGACACTCTTCATTTTGATGAAATCCCAAGTCACTTCTTATGAGAAGTAATCCTAGGAAATATGAGCAAAAATTATGCTGTAATAAAATTAAAAGTACTGCAGCTTTGCACTCCCCCTGATCTAGTTCTTTGCTTCCTGCTTTTATGTGTTCCTAAGTTTATTGTCTTTTAGGCATTTATCCATAATCTTGCGGGATGACTTGAGTTCGAATTCAAAATCTCTCCCTCCTAAGAAAAGAAGAAACCACTTGTTTGGGGAAAGCAGTGTCACTACACAGTACAATACAACCATTTATCAAGTAAGCATTTTCATGTCCAAATAAATAATGCATGTATAAAACGAGGAGAAATGAAGAGTATCATAGAAAGTTGTGGCTTTAATAATTTGTGAAGCATGTTCACTTGATTCGTCTATAGTATATAACAGAAGGTTCTCTTACACTCACAAAATGATCGATACAAGTAAAATTTTACTTTTTAATAAAAAAAAATGCCTGTATCTATCTTCTTTCTGACGTTCTTTTATTCTCTTAGCACATTCCATAAGCCAATTACATCTTCTTTCTAAAATTAATCTTATAAAATTATCTCATCAATTCTTTTAATTTTCATTTATTTTAATTGGACTTAGTAAAGTAAAAGGAAATCAATAACAGATTGGGACGGGAAAAGCAGCAGGCCATGCTAATTTCTTTTGTCTTATGCATAGTTTTATGTTTTTTTCTAGTGATACGATTGTTTAGAGTTATTTATCATTTATATAGTACCAATCTAAATTTATGCATATAGTGACGAATGGGGTCTGAAAAGTGAAATACAAAGTACAATATTTAATTAAAATAAAAGACGCAATTAATCAACCTAAACTTAAGTATAAGTTCTATTCTATTCTAGTAGTTTCTAGTTTAAAAAAGTGGTAAATGCAAGTCCTAGTGATACTATGATAATCCTACTTAAAGTTTACCAACATAGTGGCTTAGTGGGGCTTGTTCTAGTGGGACTCCAAATTTACACGTACCAATAGATGTGCTTTGTGGGATTGGGTAGGTGGCCTCAGATTTGGGACCGTGTGGCATTCAGACATTGTGTGTGCACAGTGGGCATCTCCCATGATTCCATCTATTATTATAACGTTATTGTTCGAATGGGATAATCCCATTAGTTGTTCTATAGCGCTAAGGGTAGTTTTAGCGGTTGGCGGCTTTGTCTTTAATGATACCGATTTTTTTCTTCTTTTTTGGGTCAACGTCTTTAATGATACTTCCCCCCTTCAAAATTCTTCATTTTAGTCTTATCAAAAGTAATTTAAAAGTATTTTATTCCCTTTAATTTATATTCATTATAGTACTTCGTCCTATAATGATATTTTTATATCATTTTTTTTAGAGAAAAGTTACTCTTATATTTTGCCCATCGTTTTCACTTAACCCCCAAATAAAAATGCTTCATAATAATATATATATATATATATATATATTTTTTGTTACTATCATTCTTGAAAACACAACTGAAGCTATAAAATTTATTAGATCAAACTTGAAATCATGACAAAAGGCTGTGTTTGGTTACATTTTACCAACATAAATAATATGTTTTTTTGCCAAAACAATCACTATTAATTTCGAAATATCTCTTCAAATCAATTAACTTATTATCAAAAACTCCATATATATACATATCATAGTATTTTATCATTATTTTTGCAATTAAAAAATCATATCCAGTCATCATAGATACATATTATATATTTTATTATTATTTTTATAATAAAAAATATTATTCAATTCCATTTTCATTTAAAAACTCTAATAAAAAAATTTTTATTTGATTGCTATAATAAAAATTGTCTTCCTCTAAAATATAAACAAATATACAAAAATTTTCTGAAATAAGCCTCTTACTGTTTTCAAAACATAAACAAACATACATCACATTTCCAACTCCACTTTCAAAACTCATTCTTCCAAAATATATAATTCAAACCACATAATTCATACCCAAATATTATCTATTAAATGCTAGTAGCTACGGTATAATAATAGATTAAATGATTGTAGATGATAATAACGGAGAACATAATACTTTTGTGGCTATATGACAATGTGATTGCAGATGATAATAATGGAGAACGTAATGCTTATATTGTTATAAATGGTTGAAAAAGAAATTCAAAATCCTAATGGCTAACTAAGAAATTCGACTAAATTTGGCCCAAAAGTATATTGAGGAACATCGGAGACAAAGTGCTCTGGATTGAGAAATTAAAATGCTTTTAAATTATTTTCGAGGGTAATATACAAAAATAGTAAAATTAAAGAGTTGAATTGCTATATATAAATACTAACAAAATATTTAAGTTGGGAAAATAAAAGATTGTTAAAAACATCTAAAGGAATCGTCAGCAATGAAAAAGTCAAAGAGATTGACCACAAATAAAAAAGAAAATTATGCCCAATGGATAAGCATAAATGTTTCATTTTCCCGAGCCAATCTTAAGTACATAAGGGGCTGTTTGATTTCATTTTTATATTTTTTATTATTTTAAAAATAAAAATTATAATTTTTTACATATTTTTACCTAATATTATTTTTATTTTTAAAATATATTTTTCAATAACTTATATATTTTATCTCAATAATTATATATTTTCTATCTTTATTTTATTATTTCATCTCTCTCCACGTACAATCTATTAAAATCAACATAATTATTACATTTTCAAATATTTCATTTAAACATATTTTTATTTTTGCATCATATCACCAAATTAATTTTTATTAAAATAAAAATGCTGAAAATTAAAAATGCAAATAGAAATGAAACCAAACAGCCCTTTCTTTAAAAACATCATTAATTTTGTACAACACATTATTTAATATTATACTTGTAATAATTCTTGAAAACTTACGTATGAATACAAAAATAGGTGTTTGACCTAAAGACACCAATAGCCATAGACAATCTTGTCTCGGACTACATCAGTTTCATTTTGTCGTTCAACACAAGCAATAATCTCTATAATTAAGCATATAATCATATTGATTATTGACCAAAGACTTTACTATTTTTCGAATCTCACACACATACTATTGCGGAATTCCAAGTCTCTTTCTCGCATTCATACAAATGGATGAGTTTTTACTCCACAGTTTGGAAACGTCACCATCATTCCGTCACTGCTTGTGTGCTCTTTTTTCATTTCACCGACCCCATTTTCCGTGTTTTAGCCTTTTAGGATTAATCTTCGAGGAATTGGAGGGAAGAAAGAATCCTTTTTTGTGGGTTAATCGAAAACTAGCTGCATCTGTACTCTCCAGATCTGCTGATGTTTTCATGTCTGGAGAATTTGAGACGGAAAATCGAAGGTGAAAGAAAGAAATCTTTATGGGATTATAGACATCTGGTGTCCCTTTTATGGCCCCTTTAGACATGGTTTCTTTTGGACGTTGCGATTGGGATATTGCCTACTACGCCACTCATAAAAGTTATTTTGCGTGTTGGCTGTGTTATTTATTTGTCTTATGTGACTGAAGTCTGAGATTTGAGGGCCTTTCTTTCTTTTCTTAATTTGGGTTCTTGATTTCTGGTGTTAAAACTGTGATTTTGCTGCTATTTACAGTGGTCGTGGGATTCTGGGTTGTTAATTTTGTGCTTAATAATTGGAAATCGATTGGTGATAAAGATTTTTCTGTCTGCTGGGGGTCAAGGGAGATTTGGATGACTGGGATTTGCATTGAATTGGAAAATGGTTAGTGGGTTCCATGCAAGAACTGATTTTTGGGCAGATTTCTGGTGATCTTGGGTGAGCGTCAGAAAAGTTCGAATCTTTTGGCAATTCTGATGTATTTAGTTATTCTGATTGAAAGTATAAAGTAACTCGTTCGTAATTATTGATGTACTGTGTGAGATGAGTTTTGCTTTGGGCACTATGTAGAATGTTCTGAATATTTTGATTGCTGGAGAACTGATTTTGTTCCAATTCACTGTGGATTTTGCATTGGTTTCTTCTTGTATATGATTTGAAGTTCTATAGATTTGTGGATGCTATGGTAGAAATGGTGAAAGTTAGTTGATTAAGAGGGATGTCATCTACATCTCCATCCCCAACTTCTCCAGCTGCTGCTGCCCCACCAGCTTCCTCCACCTCTCCACCTCCTAAGCCTTCTGCTCCGCCTCCCAATCCTCCGAAGTCTCTCCCGCCAGGCCCTCCTACTCCTCCATCTTCGTCCTC
This sequence comes from Jacaranda copaia, assembly GCA_014898725.1. Taxonomy (NCBI): domain Eukaryota; kingdom Viridiplantae; phylum Streptophyta; class Magnoliopsida; order Lamiales; family Bignoniaceae; genus Jacaranda; species Jacaranda copaia. The sequence continues at coordinate 309,165 of JACGDI010005395.1, forward strand.
TCCTCCCATGTCTTCTCCACCCCCAAAACCAGTTCCTCCTCTTGAACCTACGCCTTCTCCAGCTCCTCCAGCCAATGTACCACCTCAACCTTCTAGTCCACCCCCAACATCACCTCCATCTCCCACTGGTCCACCAGCTAACTTAACATCGCCTCCACCACCAACTAATCCTCCCAGTTCACCATCTCCTCCGTCAGCTAATCGACCTCCACCTCCACCTCCATCATCTATATCCCCTGAAAGTCCACCCCCATCTCCACCTCAGCCGCCGAATAATGCCCCACCTCCGCCTACTAAAAACCCACCAACACAGCCTCCTAAGAATTCACCCCCCGCACCCTCACGCCTGCCCCCTGAAAGTTCCCCTCCACCACCATCTGTGCCACCCCCTAACTCTAGCACAACTCCCGTTCCATCTCATTCTCCACCACCATCTCCACCGTCTTCAAATTCTCCTCCAAAGTCACCACCTACTCCTGCAACGCGAATATCATCACCACCTCCCTTCATTGTGTCACCACCATCCCGTTCTCCTCCTCCGCCATCCATAGTTGCACCAGGTATTCCAAGAACCAATAATTCCAATGGTAATGAAGCACAAAATTCACACACCATAAGTGGTGGAGGCATTGGTACTAGAGGCACATTGGCAATTGTTTTGGTAGTTGGTTTCATAATCCTTGGCGTCTGTGGAACTGCAGCATGCTGTGTGTGGAAGCGAAAGAAAAAGGCTTCCGGACATCACGGTGGTCACATTATGCCAACTTCTGTTGGGTCTTCTCAAGAATCAGGTAACTTTCTTTTAGCACTTGTAAATTAGATTTTCAGCAGGGAGATGTATCCTTTTTTGGGTGGAAAACAATTTAAGTAATCTGGCCTGTGCTCAGATTCTGCCTTGCTAAATGTGCAAAAGTCAGCACGTAGAGATGGAAGTGGCTCCAGCAGGGGTATTGTCTATTCACCCCAGGAGCCTGGTGGCTTTGGCAGTTCTAGGTCATGGTTCAACTATGAAGAGCTAGTTGAGGCCACTAGTGGATTTTCATCGCAGAATCTCTTGGGTGAAGGTGGATTTGGGTCTGTGTACAAAGGAAGCCTTGGAGATGGTAGAGATGTAGCAGTCAAACAGTTAAAGATTGGTGGAGGGCAGGGGGAGCGGGAATTCAGAGCTGAAGTCGAGATAATAAGTCGTATACACCATCGCCATTTGGTTTCACTTGTCGGTTATTGCATCTACGAAGACAGAAGGCTGCTTGTATATGACTATGTCCCTAACAATAACCTCTACTTCCACCTTCATGGTAAATTTTAGTGCTTAATATTGATGGACAATTCTTTGTGAAATGGCTATTGATGTCTCTGAACTAGTTTCAGGTGAAGGCATGCCTGTTGTGAGTTGGGCTACACGTGTAAAGATTGCTATTGGTGCAGCCCGTGGAATAGCTTACCTTCATGAAGATTGTAAGCTGTTTAAGTTTGTCTTTTCCCATTTTACATCTTCAAATTTATTGAAATTTCTCTC
>JACGDI010005395.1:310736-329823 GCA_014898725.1 Jacaranda copaia
CTCCCGCCCCTCCCTTTTTATTAAAGAAAAAGAATGAATCTATTTTTCTTCTTTCTCTTTATCATGAGAGATTCCCTCATTTGATTTGATTTCTCTGCCTTGTATCATGGTCAGACCATATTGGGAATTATTTGATTTATGAATGAAGAAAAGACCAAAAAATGTGATGATCTGCATACAACAAAATCTTTTTGAAAGTCTAAACATTGAGCAGAGTGAGACATATTATAGTAATCATGCTGTTTATCTAATCATGATATTAGCTTGTCTAAATTCTCCCCTTGTTCCTCCATGTGAAAGGGGAACCAAAATTAAAAGAAAAAAAAAGAAGTAAATTAACAAGAACTTTAATAAGTTCTTCCCACAGCTCGGCTTGAGAACTTTGACAAAAGAAAGCATTTGCTATGACAAATAAGCCTCAAATATTCTGCTACTTAAAGTGAAAAGGGAGGGCCTCACTCCTGAAGTTTGTAATGTCATTCTCTGTTTATATCTCTTACCTCAGCCTCTTCTGCTATGAAATGAACATTTATTGTGGCTATCATCTGAGTAGGCAGCTTATGTACTCGGGACTGTTAAAATTGATAACTAAGTGAATCAATTTATGTTGTGATGGCTGCCTTATTTGCCCTGAGGATAAGAAGTTGCTGGGAGAACTATTTTTTTTTGCTTTTAGTTGACAAATATTTCTCTTTGTGTTAGTTTCTAAGATCTTTCTTTCTTTGTAGAGATATTAAGGCAACTTGAGGCAGTTTTAGGATTAATAATTCTAAAGATGATTAAATGAAAATAAGTGAGTAATTTGAGAATAATATCTTATGGGGTTGTGCACTCAATTTCCATTTTGTTTTTGGTATTATGATCTTTTAATAGCCAGTGACTTTATATATCATATATCTATATTTCTAACTTCTATAGTATATATAAAATTGTGAATCATTCATGACCAATAAAATAATTACCAATCACAGTAAAGAAACTTGGAATCAAATAATGGCCACTAAAATGCTAGCCATTCACATTTAGGGTAAATGGAAGTCCTATACCAACATATATCTAATAAAGTCATTTTCTACTTTACATATGCATATGATTATCAAAAGGTAAAATAAATAATGTTCTTTATTTATTTCGAAAGATAAAAAAGTTAATTATTTCTTTAACTTGACAGGCGTTAATATAATTTGTTAATCTCATGTTAATATAGAGAAACTAGGAATATTAATTAAAATAGCATTTAAATTTTACTTTAAGAAAAGTTCCATGGTAGCTTTCTTTCATTCTTTGTTAAAAATTAATGGAATAAATTTGATGAACACATTTAATTAGATCATTATTCCTATCAATTGTTCACTTACGACATTTTGTATTATTCTTAAGAAATCAAAATTACAAAAGATGAGACGAATTCTATAATTAAAAGTTCAAGTAAAAATGCACCATAATTTTAGAATGAGTAGCACCCCCATGATCTATGTTGTATTTTTTTTATAAATAATATGTTTAACATTGTATGCAATAATGCAATCATACTCAGAACAGAAACAAGCATTTAAAGATTTATAGTGACATTTGATAAGTCGAAATCAACAAAGGTATATGTGAAAGAAAAATAAAATTATTGTATATTTTCTCATCGATAACTAAAAGTAGTAAAGGCATTAATTAACATTCTGATTCACTAGATTCACGTAGTGGGTTAGCACTATACCTTTTTGTATTGTAATTGTATGCAATAATGGTTAAATATGAGAAGAATGTAATACAGTTACGACCCTAGGTAGAATGAATTATTGGTACCTTCTCTAAATTATTGTTCACTTGATACTTACTAGTATTATTAAAAATAATATATTTATTTTCTGACATGTTGGTTAATCTTAGGTCATCCTCGTATTATACACAGAGATATCAAGTCATCGAACATCCTTCTAGATAACAATTTTGAGGCTCGGGTATGTTTAGCTTTTGGCGAACTTTATATATTAGTCTTTCAGTATATATCTTCAAAGTTGCCTTTCAGGTTTCTGATTTTGGGCTTGCTAAACTGGCTGTGGATGTAAATACACATGTTACTACACGTGTAATGGGAACTTTTGGGTAAGTAATTACCCATCATGTTAAATGAAAGCTAGAGGAAGCATTAAGAAATTATAATGGTCAATTAATTCGTTATTCTAATACTAGAGTTGGTTTGGGTTTCAGATATATGGCTCCTGAATATGCATCTAGTGGCAAGTTGACTGAAAAGTCTGATGTATATTCCTATGGAGTTGTACTTTTGGAGTTAATTACTGGACGCAAGCCTGTGGATCAATCTCGGCCCATAGGGGAGGAGAGCCTAGTTGAGTGGGTAAGTTCATTATATGAAAATTCTATTTATGAGCCCACTGGCGTTGATCTATGTAATCAAAATGCCTTTTCATGTCTTAGATTGCATGACTGAATTGTACAATTCTAAGCTCTAATTTTGTTAGGGCATTCTCGCCCATCTATCTGTAAGCATGCATTTGATCATCCTACAACTTTTGCACACTTTCTTTTTCCAGCTACTTGATTATCATTGTTAGGGAAGGTTTTGAGCTGTCAGACTAAGGTGCTTTTATTGGAATAATTATAGTGGTCTAAAAAGTAGTTTTTTTCCTCTGAAATAAACTCTATGTATGAAGTTGGATGTGTATTAGGTGAATCCAAGATTCATGCATGGAATCGATAAAGATCTGAGTTTATGGAAGGACTTGTGATCTGACTCAATGATTTCGGTAATCTGGATTCATCCAAAGCCCTGCTCACTCGATGACATCTTTGAGCTTAACTTATGAGTTGATTACATAATATTTCTGTTCAGAAATAATTGAAGGCACTTCTTGATGAATGTGAGTGATGGTCTTACCTGCTACATTTTTGGCCTTCAGTGGGATCCAATGATTAACAAACCAAAACCAGTTCTGACCCCCCAAACAGAAGATGGGAATAGATCCTTAGAAAGGTTTTTGGATTGCTGTTGCATGAAAATAAATGTCTGAAATCATCAACTTAGTGTATTACACATAAGATAATAACTCTTTGGATGTAGAGCTCAGGTCTACACATTGGCTAGTTAGCCAATTGAAGGTAGTGCTGCAGCAGGTTACCTTCCACTGGGCCAAGTTTTTCTATGGGTCAAAAGAAATATGCTTTCATTATTATTATTATTATTATTATTATTATTATTATTATTATTATTATTTCTCTGCTTTAGCAGTAAAAATTTAAACCCAGGATCAGCAAAATCAAGACACTTTTTACCATTGCCAACTTTAGGATCTCCTTTGAGAATTCATTTTTTTCTTTCAGGCTCGGCCTTTGCTGAGCCATGCACTCGAGACACAGGATTTTGGACGGTTGGCAGATCCAAGGGTTGAAAGACAATACATTGATGCCGAGATGTTCCGAATGACTGAAGCTGCTGCAGCTTGCGTGCGCCATTCATCTGCAAAGAGACCCAAGATGGGACAGGTAATAATTTTCTTAGGGTGAATTCAGATTTCTGGGTACTTTTTCTAGCCATACATGCTGATGGAGTTGTGAAATTCTTTTAACGCTTTCCAGGTGATGAGGGCTTTGGAAAGTGTGGTTACCACAGATTTGACTAACGGAATGAAAGTAGGGGAAAGTGAAATGTTTAACGCCGTGCAACAGTCTGCAGAACTTAGATTGTTTCGGAGGATGGCATTTGGTAGTCAAGATTATAGTACAGATTTTTTCCGTCAAGATAGTTGGAGCGATGAAGGCAATCTGGGGAATAGCCGGAGAGAGTAACAACACTGAAGTTCCCAATGATTTCTCCAAGAAAGTAGAATGTATCGATTGATCCAATTGTGTGCTGCATCTAATCTAAAGAACACCACGACTTAGGTTTTTGTTGAGTAGCTTGATCTTGGTTCTTTTATACTGCATGCTTTCTTTTGCTGGGGCAATTCTTTCGTGTAAATAGAAGAAAATTTTGTCTTTGGTAGTATATATGTTTTTCTAATAAAGTTTATTCAGTTTTGCTCCTCAGTCAGCTCAGCATTATCAGATGGAAAAAACCTGTGTGTTATTTTGGACAGAGAGGATTAATTACAGTATTCCATTGTTACTCAGTAATACATACATGCATTCATATGATTTTGTGTTAGTGTGGCTTATTGTTCTTGAAGGCTTGATGATTGCGCTGGCTCCAAACAGAGAATACAGAACGATATTTACTTCGGTACGCTTTTATTGCAAGAAAAGCTAAGGGTGTTTGGTTTTGTTCTCATTTTTTCTATTTTCTATTATTTTAAAACTAAAAATTATTACTTTTTAAAAATTCACTCAATATAATTTCAATTTTTATTTTCAAAACATATTTTTAAATAATTTATATATTTTCTCTTAATAATATATATATATATATATTTTCTTTCTATTTCTTTCTAATTACAGCTTATGAAAATTAACATAATCATTATATTTTCAAATATTTCATCAAAACACATTTTCATTCCAACGTTACATCAAATAATTAATTCTAACCATTTTAGAAATGATGAAAATGGAAAAAAAACCAAACAGCCCCGAGGAATCTACACGTCAAGTTTGATTTTATACACTCATTGACTTGGTTAAGTCATACTTAGAGATGATCCGTCTTAAATTTTAATGGATTCAATCCATTAAAATTCGAGTTTAACACAAACACATCTCAAATCTACAAAAAATTTAGTGGTATGAATTCTAATTTTGACAAACCCATTCCATTACCATCCAGAGTTATACAGGAACAAACCTACAAGTGTTATTGATTTCTTCCCCTCGTTCAATGATTAAGTTATACAGGATAGAATTTATGATATTTAAGGAATATACAAAAATAAAGGACAAATCCCTTTTCACACGACAACTGTGTTGGCTGTAAATGCACTGTGATACCTCTCTTTGAACTTTTAGAGTCAATTCTAGCAGAAGACAAGATCCGTGGAACCTTCCCTTAAAAAATTATATATACATAGCAAAACATTAATAGCCGCCGGACCAAACGCGAATGAAGAAAATTCCGGTTAAGAACATGACATTGGCCAGTAGTGGGTTTCTCCATAATTATTTTTGTCTTTCATCAGCTCCTCAAATATGATACGAGGATTCACAATGATCATTTATGAAAAAACGACTCTGATTATTGAATAATCGTAACAATTTATTTTAAATATTTAATTGAAATTTATAATACTAATTTATTGAATTATGAGTTTATTTAGAAACACGAGTATTTCTTGATCATTATTAAATAATCGCTTATTTTCAGATATTGAGTGAGATTAGCATTTTGTATTTTTCGTCCCATATAAACCCTTTTAACGAATTTTCTTTTCTTCTTTCTTTTTTTGCTTTTTTAATGACCAAGTAGACCCCTTCTTCATACAACCAAGAGAATTCTCGTCACTACACTTGATTGCTGAAGTGATTTGATTACCATATATGCTATTTTCACACACACAATTCAAATAAGAATTTTTCATAATTTAAAAGTGGGTGGGGGGTGGCGTGGGTGCGTCAATAATGAGTGAATGAACAAATGTTAGCTGGCAGTTGAGTGAAGGAATAGGTGATGGACTTGCTAGGAGACTGCATACTCCTGCCAGTGCTAAAATCATAATTGAAATTTGAAAATATGGCTGTACCTGCAAGGAGGAAAGGTGGCATTTTTCTAGGCCTCATGCTTTCAGTTTTTCCCTTTCCTTTCTGCCAAAAGAAACTCAATTATTTACATAGGATTGAAATCTGAAAAAGTTATTTAATTATTTTCCTTTTTAACTTTTTTGCACTAGCCGCAAATAACATAAGGTGCAATTAATACATTGATTCCTCACCTATTTCATCTTTAAACCCATTGATTTCTTTAAAAGCCAATGGTGGAAAATCGTTTGGCTCTTTTTAGTTTATCCCACATTTCATCTTTTAATTCAACTCATGAATATATATTAAATGTATTATAAAAATAATTGATGGAATATTAAATTAAAGTATAAGAAAAAATATGAAATAAAATAAAAAAAATTAAAAAATATAAAAGTATATGATGTATAAAAAAAATTGAATTCACGTGTACTATGAACAGTTGAATTATATATAATAATTTCAATATTTTACTTTATAACAATATAATATTATAATATTTTTATCCATCAATTCACAATCCATTCCGATAAATTTTTTTGATAGGTAAACAATCCATTCAGATAAACACACGAGAAGACGGCATGAAACTTTATTCTAATTGTTTTTATTTTTCCGAAGACCATCGAAGGCAATAACCATATGAAAAAATTTACCAAGAATAGGTCACATGGCTTGGCAATAAGACATCCCCTTGTAAATGGGTTGGAAGATACCTAATGGAGACACCCATATGATATCATCTTCCTTCCCCTTTCGTACTACGCGCTTTTGATTCTTTCATTCAATCTTAAAAACGAGCACAACCCCACAACATTAAACGGTCCAAAAACCAAGTTGAACCAGAGAAAGAAAGACAGAGACATTAATTAACAGGTTCTTGTCTCATTATTCATCTTTGATCTTCCCTCCTGCTAGATTTTCTCATCCATTATGATGGCCAAGATCCAATCCGATCAAATCAAACAGCTCAAGGACATCTTCAACCGCTTCGACATGGACCGCGACGGCAGCCTCACCCAGCTGGAGCTTGCTGCCCTCCTCCGCTCACTCGGCCTCAAGCCCACCGGCGATCAAATCCATGTCTTGTTGGCAAACATGGATGCCAATGGTAATGGTTCTATTGAGTTTGACGAATTGGTTGACGCCATATTGCCGGACATTAATGAACAAATCTTGATCAATCAAGACCAGCTGATGGAGGTTTTCCGGTCCTTCGACCGCGACGGCAACGGCTACATAACGGCGGCGGAGCTTGCCGGGCAGATGGCTAAAATGGGTCACCCCCTAACGTACCGCGAGTTAAGCGAGATGATGCAAGAAGCCGACACGAATGGCGACGGCGTCATCAGCTTCAATGAGTTTGCTAACATTTTGGGGAAGTCTGCGGTGGATTACCTGGGCCTCTCTGTCTCCTAGACTTTTGCCCAAAAATTAAGGTTGATTGTGATTAATTGGTATATGTTCATTAACGTTGTACATCTTTCTGCTGGTTCAATCAATCTTTGTTGGGAAAAGTGGGTTTCTTGATGATGATGATGACTCGGTCTAATGGTGTTTTTCTTTAATCTGTTATTACTAATGCAGGACTGATGATTTCTTTTTTGTAGTTTTTTTTTTTTTTTGCCCTTTTAGTTAGGTTTGTTGTACATGATTTAAGGAAATTAAATTACCATTTGCCAGAATAGCTAGTTGTACAAGTTGGAGTTATTTATCTGGATGAATATTCATGACTTATTGATTTCTCCGAGCTAAATTTCCTTTCCAAGAAAATGACATTTCACCTGTCTGCTGACCAAACCTTGGAATATGTTAAGGTCGCTCTTCTTCATGGTGAATGGGCAATTTGTTTCCACATTTTATCCTCTTTTTACCAGCCCTTTTGTCTGTTTTAACGAGTCCGAGGATTAGCTTGTCTTTAAACAATCATTCATATTTTACAATATTTGGGCCCAACAGCATTTGGTTGTAATTGTGATCGACTGGTGACCTTTCCGGTGCAAGAATTCTCTATATTTAGGTTGATGAGTTTCCACCTTGAATTTTAAGCCTCTCTGTTCTTTGGTAAAAGTTTGATACCCTTATTAATGCCTTATCTATCAATTTTTTGAGTGTCTGAATATCGACTAATGTTCTCTCTCACACTGCATTATGCATTATTGACTTGGGAGTAGATTCCATTCTATTATATTTGTTTAGAGTTGGAATGTGCAGCTGTCCCAACAATTGATTAATAGATCTGACTTGGAACTGCACATGAACATTATAGTCCAAAAAAAAAAAAGTTCGTCTTGATTTCTTGCTCAGTATTGTTAATCCAATCAAAATTCACTTGAACTCACCCCCCAGAAGCCATTCTAATTTGTAACCAAGAAAAACTTTGAATTTGGCAACTCTCTATCAGCAGATAGTTTGTCTGAAAAATCTAACCTTCTCCAGCTCGGTTTAATGATCTGATGTCGCTTTCTAACCTTCTACTTGGAAAGAATAACAGTTTAAGATTATACAGTTGTTCCATCGCTTGCTGTAATGTTTCAACCTGTAGTAGATGGGGAACCTGGGTTTTCCTCTCTTCCTCAATGAGGATTCTTGATTTCAGAGACAAATCTTCTCTTTGTTGATGCTTCTGAAAATGTACCAAAATGCAAATTTGGAAGTTCATTTACAAGGAAGAGATAAATAAAATCAGCAGCTTTTTTGTGCGTCACATCCGCCCTGGTGATCCAGTGTCATTCGGCAAGGCTCGTTTAGATTGGTCTATTTTTATCTACAAGGTCGGACGCTCTTGCCTAGGGTCTCGATTGGGTAAAGTAAGGTAGTGGGCTGAAATCTAAAACCACTACCTAGTAGCAATAGGTATCAAATTTTTTTGTCATTTGAGGTTTCAACCCACCCCACTCAATCGAGACCTAATGCAAGAGCGTCTGACCCAATATTTACAAATATACTCTTACCTTATGTCTCGATTGGATAAGAAAGTTGGTGAGCTAAAATTTGAAACCACTACGTAGTAAGTATGAAACCCTTATTGTCATTTGAGGTTTCAATCCACTGGCTACCTGATCGAGACCTAACCCACGAGAGTCTGACCTAGCATGTACAAATACACTCCTTGTCTTAGGTCTTGATTGGGAAGTGAGGTAGTGAGCTAAAATCTTAAACCAACCTAACAGGTATCAAACCCTTATTGCCACTAGCTGATCGAGACCTAACACAAGAGCATCTAACTCAATATATACAAATACAACAGTCCAAGCACGGTATGTTGGATGATCCCAGATCACCTAGAATACTACATCATTCAATAGGAAAGAACACAGGAAAATTTATAATGTAATAGGAAAATCAATTCTCTTTTTCATCTTTATTCTATAATCCAAAAGTATTTTCTCCTCAGTTATGACTGACGAAGATATCAAATTGTACAAGGATACAAAATCATATGAATCTCTTTTCCAGAGCTAATGCCAAAATTTACGAACATAGTACATCATAAATATACTTCTGTACACGCTTTGCTGTCCTAGGTGTATGTACATCTGAAAATAGAAAATCATGTATGGACAGATCTCCAACATCAAAGTCCCACAGTTTCACCAGCAAAGCAATCACAAGGCACAACACACGCCTGCAGACGTTATCTCTGATTCTGATTTCTATCTTGCAAAGGGTTCGTCCGGGCCAAGGAACGTGCAGTAAAACCAACCGTTGTAGGTCTTATAGATCTCTGCCTCACCATGTTGCAATACTCAGGGTCCTCAGCTCGACCCTCATACCGTATCCACTGTATCATCCCATGGTACATTGGAAAGAACCTCATCTGAATTGCTTTGTAGACAAAGTAAGGTACTAGGGTTGAGATAACTACAAACAACGTGACTATGTAGAAAGAAGGTGTTGGGGCGAGAGATTCGACAAAAACTTTATATGCAGTTGTGGAAATTCTCTGAGGCATAGCCCCATATACCAAGAGGAAAAGATACCATAAAGCAATTCCACCCCAGATGAAAATATGCTGGATTAATGTGAAGTAACTGATGGCCAAGGCCATCTGGCAGTTCACTACCCAGACGACGCAGGTGTACATTGTCGCTCCAAGAATTTGGTAGTCGGCTAGCTTGCCATCCTTGTTGAATCCCTGAGGATTTAGTGCCCTTATGCAGAAGAAGAAGATTATAGCGGCACTACAAACTCCGTTGACCATCCAACCAATTATACGGTGCCAGCTGAAGAGGACGTTCTGGATGCCTTCTTGGTACAGCAAAGGAAACTGCCAGGTGAAGTCAAGCAAAAAGTTAAAAGAGACAAAAACCTGAGCTTAGGCTCTAGAGCTTGACTAACAAACAAGAAACTTGACTTAGAGAATGAGAACTGGTAGGTAGAAAACATACATGTAGTTTTGAAATTTAGTAAGTTATTTAGAGTTTCTATCAGAGAAGAAGCCGGTTTTATGGGTACTAGTGGGGACAAAACATTCTATGCTGACTTGGAAAATTTTCAAATGAATATGATATTATACAGCAGCATACCTTTAGACAAAACTTAGCAGATACATCCTGGTCGAAGACCCCCAAAGCAATCGCGGGTAATGACGTGAAGAATACATTATAGAGGGATAAAAACCAATCATTATATGCAGGATTGGCGGAAAAGGATGCATATACCTCATATAAGAAGAGGGTGAAACCAAAAGTGACATTCTTATAGAAAAAGTAGCAGATCTGCACCAAAAAGTAAACAGAAAATCAAATAATGCCTATGAAGTCGAAAAATTCCACTGAATAAGGATGCAGATACAACTTTGAACTGAGTCTATAAGTCAGATATAATCAGTAATGGAGTTATTACCATTGAAGAGATTCTTCTATAACACCAATGTCCATGCACCAGAAGCAAGCGCTCCAAAAATCTGAACTGAGCAATTGCGATATCACTTGACATGACAGCCTGATAATTTGCAAAAGAAAGAGACAAGATATGAGGCAAAAAAAATTTCTCATTCTATCAAGCATTCTGAAATAATAGATCAATAAACAATTAGCTTTTCCACCTGCATTCCTTCAACGCCACTGATTCCAATTCCTATATCAGCTTCTTGAAGCATTCCCACATCGTTGGCCCCATCACCAATTGCAAGAGTTGTCTTCTTTGTTCCTTCTTTGACAAGTCTTGTTACCTGTATGATTGAACGCAATTTTTCATTTTGTATAGAAACTTAGAAAGTTCTATCAAGGAACGGAAACTGATGTAGGAAAAATAGGAACGCGACCGCAGAAATAGTTAAGACTCTTAGTTCCTGTTAATAGGACATAAACTCACCAGTGCTTTCTGTTTTGGTGATGAGCGGCAGCATATTACAGATGCACAGCCAATTGCAACTTCAAGAAACGATTTTTTAACATCATCATCTAATGCATATGCAAGTGATTTTCCATCAATGATCAGGGCAAAAGCCTCGGAGCTTGATTTAGCAACCTGATTCTTTCCTTCAGTAATCTGCTGGAGAACGCTTTGCTTTGAAGCCTAATAAAACAATGAAACCACAGAATCTCAGTTCCTACTTCCTAGATTATACATATATGGCTTAAGTAAAGTTCATTATAGTAATATCTAGCAATAACAAGACAATACAATTTTATGCCCACCCCAGAAAATCAGACCAAGCATCCTTGTGAGGGTTTGCAAATCCTACTAGGGTCTAAGTTTGATCAGTATTTCACTTCCCAGTTAGAAAGAAAGCGGACTGTAAATAACTTCACCTTGGTAATTGCATTCTTTTCTCCTATTTTCTCCACAGCTGCAATCTCGGGATTATCCAAAGTAACAGTAATTTGTGTCATTCCTTGTCGAAGCAAGCTACAGGCATAGCTGCAAAGTTGATTTATACAGTCAGATATTTCTGTATTTCCAACGTTGTGTCAGATTAAGTTGCAAGAAATCATGCTGAGGATATACCCAATGTTAATGGCAGTTTCCATCTTATCCCCAGTTAAAACCCATAGTTTTATTGCTGCTTGTGCAAGCTTGTCAATGCATTCGGGAACCTGCCAGGAACACCAGCAGAAAAGTAAATTCAGCATCCATTAAATGTAGAAGACTGGTGCATCGCTGCTCTGCATGATTGTCTTATAACTTACCCCTTGTTGGAGCTTATCCTCAACAGCTGTTGCACCAAGAAGAATCAAATCTTTTTCCATTTCTTCTGTCACTTCATCAATTAGTGCCTCTCGATCAGAACTGACAGAGTTTTTTGCCTCCAAATTTTTTTTATCGAACTCCTTATATTCTTCTTCACTCAGTTCTCGGTAAGCAAGTATTAAGGTCCTCAAGCCCGCATTGGCATACTCATTCACATGTTCTCTCGTTTCCTCTTCATATTTTCTTCCGTTTTTAGCAAGCCTCTCAAACATGACACTGCAGTCAGGCCAATAACAAAGCAGGAATGCATGGGGACGGTTAAGTATGAGCAAATTCAATTGCTTAAAACAACTGAAAAAGGGACACAGCATAGATAGAAAAAGCTCAGTAGCAAAGCTTCCAGATGTTACAAAAGCAACCAACCTGTCAGCACCTTTGCAGAGCAAGAGTAGCTTCCCCTCCTCATCCCTTACTATTACAGACATTCTCTTTCTTGAACTGTTAAATTCTAAAACGTTTAACAGCATGTATGACCTGCATCAGCAAAAGTTCTTATAGAACGTGAGGATATTGCTTGACCAAATATAACCCTATAATATGACCTGTCTTTGTACCAATACAGATGGTGTTCCCACACGGAACACTATCTAATACATGTTTTTGGTCAATTATTATGAGGAAATGGTCAGAGGATATAGACAATAGCAGAGAACAATCTTCCCCAACTTCTGTATGAGATTGACAGGGAGCATCATGTGTTTATACAGCCAGGGTTGAAATATACCGTTCAAAGTAACAAAGAGAAGAAGAAACACAAGGTCATGAGGTTAAAGTTACTGACCTTTCGATTCTTTTTCCAGAGACAGGATTCAACTCCTTCACATAAACACTTGTCTGTGTTCTTTTGAAGAATTCAAAGCCAAGCTCCCTAACTGCAATAACAAAGGCAGCCTCATCTGGTGACTCAGCTTCATATGTGACGTTCCCTGTGTTTTCATCGATATCAGGTATTGTTGTATGACAGATTGCCAGCAAACGAAAGAATTTCTGGATAATATCTGAATGGGGCTCATTTACCCAGTTCCCATTCATGATTCTCTCATCATCAAAATTGAATCCTTTGATGGAAGATCTTTTAGGATTATCAATGGAATGCTCAATATCATCTTCCCCATTTACCGTCAATGGAGACCCTTTTCTTTTAGCCATGGCCCTTTCGACTTCTGTGACACCATATCCATAAGCAGTACCAGCCACAGAGCACTTAATGAATTCCATGGAATTACAAGTCAGTGTGCCCGTCTTGTCTGAAAGTATTGTATCAACTTGGCCTAGTTCCTCGTTCAGATTTGAGGTGCGGGCATGAGCTGGTTTGTCTGCCTCTTCATAGTACATATTAACATCTTGATTGATGAAAATGCTCTGAAGGACTTTAACAATTTCTACTGACACATACAACGAAATTGGAATCAAGTAGCTGTACAGCAACAAGGCTGTCAAGAAGTGATATATAGCAGCAACAGGGGCCCTTTTTGGATCGAAAAAAATTTTAGTATCGTCAGGTCTGAGGTACCACCTTTTGTGTCTACCTTCTAAGTCATCTTTGGTTACAATACCAAAGCAAACTGATCCAACAAAAGCAATCAAGAAAAGAACACCAAATAAAAAGTAGACAATCTTATCCATTTTCTTCTCAATCTTGCTTCTCTTGGAGGGAGGAGCTGTAGAGTTCTGAATAACCTTTGTGTCATAGCCTGTGAAAATAACAGCTCCATATATGTGGTCTGTGTTCCGCAGTTTTGAGTCTCTAAGTAGCAGTTGTTGAGGAGAAAGAGGATATTGTTGTTCTTCAAATTCCATACTTCCAACAAAACTATACAAATTAGCGTTAGGATCTTCACATTTAACAATGGCATGGAAATCTTTGAGGTCGTCCTCCTCATTTATCGAGGAAGTTACTTCTAATGCTTGTTTGAGCTTCAAATTTGTCTCTCCGTCAAGGTTCATGGTCTCAACATAGCACACAGCATCTTCGTAACTAGACGAAAGCAAAACTAAATCTGCAGGAAAGAATTCATCCTTCTCCACCTTAACAATATTGCCCACCTTCAAATTTTTCCATTCAGTTTGCTTAAACTTTCCACCACCTTCATGCACCTTGACCTTTCTGTTGTTCACCTCAATATCCTAAAAATCACAGATGTGCATCATTATCAGCCACAGCATTAGAAATGGCAGGAAAAAAAAAGAGAGAGAATGAAAAAGAAAAAACTATATGCATGTGAGAAGTGCTTCAAAAACCGAACTGCAGCAATTTTGAATGGATTAAGTATCCTCACAAAAACAAATCAGAAAGAGTGAAACAATCTCATCAAACTTTTTTCAGGCCCTGACGAAGAACCCATATTTTTGGCTGTCTGGATGCCAAAAACCAGTCCCTGTGCTTGCATATTACAGTCCATATACACGTATAAAAAAACAATTAAAGCAGCTGTTAAAATTCATTTTCTTGGATTCATCAAACATAAAAAAGAAAATATTCATGCACTTAATAATATCAATCATTTTGGTAATATCCCATAAAAATCTGGAAATCCCAATTTCTGCACCCAGTTTCCAATTTCTTCCAGAAAAGTGTAAAATTAAATATCAATATCTCCTACACTCTCAACGAATCCAAGCCAATAAGGCAGCACTTAAATTGGCTTTTTACACATTTATAAAGCAAAAAAGGACTAAAAACAGAAAGTGAACATCTACCATAAGATTAAATGTCAAGAATACCTGTTGCTTTCGCCGCCAGTCTTCAATACCTTCTTTAACCATAGTTGCTCCAATAACTATAATCAGAGGAATAATGGCGCTGACAGCAGAATAATAAGGTGCAATGGGAGTGAAAGACAAAATTCCAATGACAAGGAAGTAGAAATTAGCCACTCTCCTAAACTGCTCAAACAGAGACTTTGGCAAGAAAGTTGCAGCAGTGTACTTTGTAGTCCTAACATAATTGGTCGCATAATTCCTAAGACTGGCCTCCAAACCATCTGGCTCATTGCAATAAACCACTCTTGAAAAACCTGGTCCCCCAATCTGTGAATGGTCATCTTTGAATGATTCCTTCCCGCACTTGAATGAGTAGATCTTGCTGAAGTTTAACCTCTTCTTTCTACCAGTTCTCATTCTATTTCACAACTCTGAAACTCTTAAACCTCCAAACAGCCAAAAAGTGAGAAAATCTTGGCTTTTCTTTTTGGATTTAGTAGCAAAATTCACTCTGATAATGCAGGCCCTTCATTGGAATATACTTCTATCAAATAGCCAGAACCCAAAATACTGATTAGAAATCAGGCCTTTTACCCAACCACCAACTAATGAAAAATGTTTCCCTAACAAAACAACCCCAAGAAATAGTCCTCGACTCCAATAACTTGAAAACCAAGTTGTCAAAAGAATTATATAAATATTTAAGAAAATCAGAACATGGGCTGAAGGAGAATTTCGCTAAATATAGATTGTAGAAAGAAAGCAGCAGAGGCTCAAAGAAAGAAAGAGTGACATATGTATGGTTATACGAACAGAGACAGCCTCGCAAGATTCAGAAGAAAACCAGACGACAAGCACAACCCACAAATTCCAGTTGATACAGTCCACCTTTAAATCTTAAAAAGATTCAATCTTTGCAATGGCCCCTCAGTTCAGCTGAAACAAATTAAAGGTGAAGCATAAAAACCAGAAATGATTATGACTTATATATAAATATTAACATATATGCCGCATAAAAGAACAAATGGAGGAAGAGGATGGGATATAGGTAAAGATTATTCAGGTATCTGATTTTTCTGCTGGCACAAAACCTTAGAAATTATAACATTGACTTGGATCTCTCAGTCTCCTCTTTCTTCCTCTCGCTTTCATATGGTTTGACTTTCGCAACCATAGGACTCGGGTTTTCGGACACGCCGCGGTGTTCTAAGAAACCTTTCAAAACTAACTCTTTAAAAAGAAATACAAAAGGAAAAATAGAACACTCTTATAATAATTTCATTGACTATAAAATATGGTGCATTAGCTGTTATCTGGAAAACAGTATGAACTTTGAAAATACGGGATGTGAGGGGGAGAAATGAGCACGAGAACACGGGGAACGTATAAAAGACGTCGTGGGGTTGCCTTGATTCCACACTAGAAAGCTGAGACTTTTCGCGGGAAAATAAATTTTCTAAGAATATTTTGATAAATTTCTGGATACTAGATCTTTCTCTCTTAAATGTTGGACAATGGTTGAACTGAGAAGATGCGCCGACATGGCCTAGATGCCGGAGGCGGACGAGGCTACAGCCTACAGTCAAGGTTCTATTGTAATGCACGATTAATATGATCTTTATAAGTAGCCCACCAGGCCCCCACCCCCCCTCACCCCATAATTATATACATACACGTGTATGTGTATATATATTAATTTATTAAATATATAAAATAAATTAAAAACCAAATTTAATATATTTTGAATTTTGGTATCACAACTTTCATTTTGAATGCAAAAAAGGCTTTCTTTTCATTGAACCGAATACATAATTTTTTTCAAATAACAAATAGTTTTGAGTTTCTCTTTTTTTTTCCTCCTTTTCTTGTTAATGCGCCTTGTTTGACAAGAATATTTTATTTTATTTTATTTAGGCAAAAAATGGGGGAAAAGAAGGAAAATTGGTGGGGTAGTTTATGTTCGTGCACCTCGTCCCACAAGCAAAGAGATGTGTAATTGACGGTGTTAAAAATGTGCCGTTTTCTGTGATTGGTCCACAGCAATGTCACAGGGTGGCGGCCGTGGCAGCACGAATGGATCTTCAGTTAATTAATAATATTTTTCACGAGAGGCGAAAACAGAAGAATTTCATGCTTCTAGAAACATCCCTACAGATTTTTCCGAATGAATTTTTATCCACAGTCTACTCACAACATCTCATCAAATCAACTTCAATCTATTTATTATGTTATTTTTTGTCGGTTAAAATAAATTTTATCAATGATAAGTACAAATAGTTACAATTAAACCCCAATGGAAGTTCATTGGTTGGGTGAACTGATCCTAATTAAAAAGAAAAAAAGAATCTAATATGGTAGGTTGTTTCTAGAAATTTGATCCCCTCGTGAATTTTATCTCCAGTTGACCTTTCACAATTTACTCATAATATCTCATGAAATCAATATGTTTTAGGTTAGATTTTACCATTCGAACAAAATTTTATAGACAATTATTAAGCTCATTAATTAAGTGAATTCATCGTAATTAGGGTAAAAGAAATAATGAACCAAATATGGTAAGAGTGTAGGACTATTTACAGAAACATCCCAGTTGATGGGCCCCATGAATTTCCATGCACAAGATGCTCATAATATTTCACCAATTCAATTTTCTTGGGTTAATGTTTTAATTACCATTTCAAACAAATTTTATCGACCATAAGTACAGTTTATAGCACTTAATTATCAAGTTCATCAGGCAAGTGAGCTCGCCTTACTAATCAAGCTCATTAGTTGAGTAACTAAAATAGTTCACTTCGATATTAATGCATCTCCGAATCATTAGCTAAGATAAAACATTATCCATAATAATATAATCTTCATACTCATATTTAATAAATAGACATGAAACTCAAACCTTATTCAAATTTATTTAAAAAATAGTATGGATAAGTGTAGGGTTTATACTTATAAAATATCCAAAAAAATACCCAATCTCAAATACATATGTATTAACTCTCTCCTTCCCAACTTTAATTTTTTTTACTCATAAAACTTTATTTACTTACCATTTTCGTCAAACCTAAATTCAAAAATATATTAAAAATAAGTGAATGGGGTGTAATTATGTTTATATGAAAACTTACTCATATATCCTATAACTGAAATTAGTCATTATCCAAATACTCAAATTAAATTAGTTAACCCAAATTACTTATATCAAAATTAAATATATACTAATAATCATGGCATACTTGAAGTGTATACTTAAATTTTTAATATCTAAAAAATAAAAAATAAAATAAAATTATTTTAAATTTATTTATTTTAGTAGCTTTGGACAATGGAGAAAAAAAAATTTAAAGGATGTTTACATTACTATAGAAAAATTTAAAAGTACAAAAATTATTAAATTCTTCTTTTTTGGTTGGGTGACTAGGGATGGTGGTGGGGGACGGGGGAGTATTATAGTGCTTGATGCAAGTCATTTTGATGTATTACAAATTGAGAAAGTTTTGCATATATTAAAGTTGAAATTGCATTTGTTATCCGTGTGTCCACATTATTTTGTTTATATTTTAAAAATGAAACATTATCTTTTAAAATACGAAAACTTATGGTGCATTGTTTGAAAATATTTACTTTTCAAAAATATTTTTTAAAATTATATTTCATTAAACATGTTATCTTCAAAAAAAAATATGAAGTTATTCAAGAATGATTTGAAGACATCCTTGCCTTTTCCTTTTTTTGTTTATATTTTAAAATATTTACTAAATGTAATAGCATAAATTTTTCTACTATTTACATATATTTGATTGAATATATTACATGAAATAATAATTGATAAGGTTGGAAGTCGTTTATAATGAAATGGTACTGTTTGGGATAGATTCGACTAAAGAGGTCAAGTAATTCAACTGATGTTCTTCTTGAGGTCTAAAATCTGCAACAACAACACATGTCAAACTAACCTAGGTGCCCCCAACTAAGGCATTCCGACACTTAAATCAGTTTTGGTGGAAAATATAATACTCGAGCTGAATATTAAGAGTTTAAAGTGTATTTGGCATTACCTGGAATGTGGTTAGCTATGATATATTTATAGCCTTCTCCGGATGAGTGATTTGTAGAAGGTGCCCTTACCATCTTGGGCTTTAGTCCTTGCCAGGGGATTAATAATCATTCCAGATCTCGGTACTGTTCTATGTGGCTCCATCTTCTATTTTTTAGGATGAACAGTACTTCTAGTAGGCATCTCCCTGTCAAAGTTGGTGGCAGCGACTGTACCAGCTATTACACGCCATTAATGCAGAGGCATGCTGTCTGTCAGAATAATAAATGCGACATGGATCTGAGTCAACATATAAGTGAGTCATGAGGTCGATGTCAGTCGAATAGACCTGCCTAGTCGATTATGAATATGCTAGAATGGAAATAGCTTCCTATCGAGTGTGGTCAATAACAGTATACTCGATTAGATAATTGTTATTGAATAGCTTGGCCTAGAACTGATGTTGGACCTATT
>JACGDI010005395.1:337101-369847 GCA_014898725.1 Jacaranda copaia
AAAAAAAATCTATAATTTTCATTCCATAAAGCAAATCACTTCTCATTTTTCAATACTACCAAGAAAGGATTTTTTTTTTCTTTTTATCCTTTCTATTCTTATTCATCTTATTCTTTTGCCATAATAAAATCTCTTTCATCCTAAACTTTCAAATGATTGTTTATTATATCATGTATCTGCATTCATATTCTTTTTTTCATTTTTATATTGATTCATTCTCAATATATGCATGTGAGCGTAACATAATCTATTGATGCCTTTATTGTTCAATTATCATTTAGATATCTGTCCACCCCCCCGGCACATTTATGTGTGTGCGATGAATAAATATTTTGATGATTTTAAAATATATAAGAGCAGTTTTAAATAGATATCCTACATTTAATAGTGATAAATCTAAAAGATTACAAAATATTTTTCTTTTTAATTACTTGCAAACAACCTTTTTTTTCTTTTTTTTCTACATTCACTTTTGTCATTTGCAAGTTTTGAACCTTTTCAAGGATGTATAAGTTACTTAAAGAAGTTGCAAGTTTTGCGCTCTCTCTCTTTCTCTCTCTCTCTAGTCAATTATAGTAATTTGATTTAATTTTTAATTCATCATAGTTCCTCTTTGTTGGATGAGTTTTTCTACTCAATATTCTCTAAGTTCATATGTTTTTCTTCCTCTATTTTGGATCATAAATATCATGTTTGAAAGATAGTTTTTTCAATTTTATTTTTAAAAATTATTATTATTTCACTTTCATGATTTTATTGTGGTTTTTATTCATACTTTTTCTTTATCAAATTAATTCAATATTTTTCAAATTAACTGTTTGTAAATAATGTGCATATAATATATATATATATATATACATACATACATACATGCACTAGTTTTCCCTTTTTGGATTTACTTGGTTTTAAGAACTACTTTTTAATTTATTTTTTTATTTTGATTAATTAATTTACTTTTATTTATTCATTATAAATGCTTTTTATTTTATTAATTAAATAAGCTAAGTTTCTCAAACATATCCTATTTTGATGTGTTACATAATTTTTGTAGTTTTATCTCTATTTATTATTTTTTGTGTACGCAACAAGAATTTCTCATACAATGTTTTATATATATTTCTGAACTTCTTCTTGATTTAATATAGAATATTCAAGATACTAAGGATTTTAGTTTTTTGGATCAAAATAATTTTACTACTAAAAAATATCTATGAAATAGTATAGAATTTATGTTTTTTATGTGGATTCATTTGACCAAAATGAATTAGATCCTAACTTGAAACTAAAGTCGTAGATATCTACGAGATAACATTCGAAGTAGATAAGGTGTCGATATCTATTTTTCTCATTATAAAAAATTAGTTGCATATGCATATTTTTTAGTTTAATTTGATTAAGTAAATATACCGTGCATAGCACAGGATTTATGCTAGCATTTTTTAAAGGATCTCATAAGATTTTAACATCCTATTTTATCATCTAATAAGCTTACTTTCTAAAAGATTTATTTAATATTTTTTAATATTTGATAAAGTCTTTTACATATTTTATAACATATTAAAGAAAAAAACTTATAAATTCATGCGCGCATTACCAGGAATATAGGTCAATGCCCTCCCTTAGTGAATAAGTCCAATTTTGAAAATCAAGTCAATTAATTTGGACATAACTTCTGCACAGAAAAATCAGTCTCTCCTCCAGAAGAACATAACGTGCGGTGCGTGGGACTAATTTTAGTTACTTAGATAGCGAAAGTCCCTTAATTAAATTAAAAATGGGAATATATCCTACTTTTTTGTCCCTGTCAATTATTAGTAATTTATAAATTAAATTTCATCTTAAAATATCCTAAGCCTCCATAATGTTGAACAAGTCTTTATCTCACTTCAAATTCCAATTTGTGCCGGCACAGTTGGCATATGTCAGAATCACAAAATAAATTGATACCTTATCTGTTCCAATTTCAATCAATTTAAAGATAGTTGGGGAGTAATTTTCATATTTTAAAGAAGTTGATATGTATTTAAAATGATTTTATATTTTTTTTAAAAACATATTTTATAGGCTGTCAAAATAAAATATTAGATCTTATAAGTTATTTTTCAAAAAGTAAAGATTGACTTATTTATTTTAGATAAGATTTAATATTTTATAAATTTTATAAATATTTTATAAAATATAAGAAATTGTTAAGATATCTTAAATAAGTTTAATCACACATTCTCTTAGTTTATTTTAAAATTAACGCGATTGTTTGACCATCAGTCCCACAAACAACATATTAGTGGGGAAGTACTAAATGAATAGGTTTAGATATTTCAAAAAATATTTTAGTGGATGAAACGATTTTGTTACTTAAGAGAGAAAAGGCCCAACTTGATAACACCTACTCATACCCATTACTCAAGGTAGCAATAGCCTTAGAAAACCCTAGACGAGCCAAGCTTAGCTAAAATTTCAAATTCAAGCTCGCCTCATTCATAGAACACATGAGTTTAACTTTGAGTTTAAGCTCATCAAATTTCAAATTTTAGGCTCAAGCTTGAGTTTGTTGATAAGTATCAAGTTTAAGCTTGAGTTTAATGAGCTCATAAGATATTGAATTACAATTGAATTTAAGTCGAGCTCGAACTCATCAAACATCTTCCACTCAACGTGCAAGCTTGAGTTTGAGCTTATTGGGCTCAATTTATTCCTACTATTTTCTGCAAGACTCTCAAAAAATACTATCTATTAACAAATTCGACAGCATCATCATTATTTTTTCTAAAAGTCAATCAATTTTTTATAAATTTAAACTAAGTTATTGTTTTGACTTTTGAAATTTGAATATTAAAATATAAAAATGAATTTGTTAAGATAATGATGAATTTTCATTTGATACTTGCATTATTATATTCGAAATACATTCATTAATCATATAAAATACATTACAAAATGAAATTTTATTATGTAATTATATATATTTTTATAAAGTTATTTGAATAGAAAATTTATATATATTTTTCAAATACATCATACTATTATTTTTTAGTATTTTACAAATTATAAATTAATATTTATGAAACATTATTTATTATTTAATAAGAAATATATTAGTGAATAAATGAATTATATTTTGAAAACTACCCCAATATGTGGCACATAATTTTTGAAGTATTATTTTTATATATTATTAATATATATTATGTTAAAATAATATTAGGGCTCATGAGCTGGTTTGCAAACCTTTGAGCTATCATATTAAAGTTCAAACTTAATAAGTTTAGCTCAAATTCAAATTAGCTCGAGCTTGAACTGAAGTGGCTCACGAATTGGCTTGGCTCAACTTAATTCGAATGAGAGCCGAACTGTAGAGAAGATAAATAGAATCTCCTTCCTCACTTTTTTGACTTTGTGCATTTGCGTTGTGAAATCCAGATGTTCTTTGTTTTCAGATTGGGCCAACAACACAAATGCATGTGCGTGGCTCATGGGCCAACACCCAAAAGGACAGCAATTGGTGCTCTATTCTCAGTCAACAACTCCCTGAATTAAATTATGTGGGCTTCTGGGCCATTTCCCCAAAAGTTCACATTTTTTTATATTCTTTTGGTTTTGTATATGAATAAGATGCGACGTTTTCCTCCACGTGCCTAAAATGATAGAAAGCCTTTTAGAACTTAAAAATATTATTAAACGGGAATTTACATATTTATACTCAAATCTAATCTATCTAACTGAAAAAGATAAAGTCTTCGATTTTAACAATACAATATCTTATAATTATAACATTTGATGTCCATGTGTCACAAACGAACTCTATTTTGTAGCTGAACAACCTTATGTTCGTGATGGCATCCAAGTTTTACTCAATCTTCAATTTGCCAATGTCCATCTCAAGTTTTTCTCATAACCCGTTGCACAATTTGGCCCAATAATTTACTAGTATAAGCATCAAAAACACCTAAAAGTATTGGCGTACTCGCCTATTTCGAATGCCCACAATCATTAGAGGCTTGCGGCTGTCACGCCAAGCATGTTTTCTTAACGGTCCTCAACTAGCCAGTATGCACATTCTCAATTTTAGGTCCCTTACGTGCATCTCTTGATTACGAGAAGCAATCTCGCTCTGTCTTGGCATTGAGGGTCGCTTGCGCGCCCACAATGCAATCCTTGTGCTTGTCACTCGCTTGGAGTGCTTAGGCCATGTTGTAGTGCCCTTTGTTTGTGCCTCGCCCGAGTAGGGCCACATGTAAGTCCAAGGCTTATGTAATGTGTCATTATTTTATGTAAGTCCTGCACGGAGTATTAGACTTGGTTTCCTGCCTGCTAGCATCATGCCTCAACTTGCCCGCTATGTGGCGTCACGTCACAACTGCATGTCTTAAGCCAATGGACCTCTGCAGCATGGCTAGAACCCATAGCTCATGCTTTACGAGTTAGTTCACTAGACATTTGGGTATTTTTCTCGATCACTCAATCGGTCTAAAGGTGTTGCCCCGTAATTTTTGAAGCCGGCAGGGTATTAACATTTCTGCCTTCAAATCTCTCAGCATCCTCCCGAACTTAACCTGGGCCATCTTGGCCCCACGCCGCTCGTTCAATTCTCGACCTGTCTGGGCACTCTAAATACTCATTTGAGATGTTTAGAGCTGGTCATTGAAGGCTTCCCTTCGCCTTCAAGGAGTTGCTCACTTACTGCCATGATAGCAGGGGAAGGACCAATTGGTGCCCACTGTCCTTCAAACATGCCTCTCCCTCATAATAGACTTAAAAATGATTTCTGTTGTGTTCACAATAGATACTGAAATACTGAGGAGGTATATATTTTCGCAACCTTATCTCCTGACTTTCAAATCACTTGTCGCTTGAACCATTGGATAGCTCTTGGTTTCTACACTAACTCTGCCAAGTTTCAACACCATCCAATTCTCCATGGAACAGTGATTGCCTTTGCAATAAGCTAGAATCACAACAATGCCATTGTATTGCCACATTCTAAATATATTCACTGTTTCCTATCCAAAACGAGACTGTTTACTGGTGAAACTTGGTGGGAACATTGCCAACACTTCAAGGAACATCCCACAGAAACAGTTTCACAAAACTCATTTTTCAAGCCACTCTGCTCAACACACCCGCGTGCCTGAAACTGCTCCCCGATAGCCCTTAATGTTAGGTGCCCAAATGAACATGGAATGACTTTAAATTTGGTAGGAAGTATCCTCATAACTCAAGGAATATGCCAGTGAAACAGTTTTGCAATTAACACCTCATAAGAGTTTTTGCTCATGAGCTATCTTTGCTCTATCGTGTGAGCCAACAATGCCTTGTCGTTCCTAACACCTCAAGTCATGATCACAACACTATTTCATGGTGCGACCTGTGACACCATGTAACTAGTTTATATAATTCAATAATATATCTAACTATCGGTCAATTAATCAAATAATATCGACTTCATATTTATCTATGAATTTTAAGTGTGTGTCATGTATAATATAAATATATATTTGTTGACTTACATCAAAAAATATATTTAATAGATTTAAAACCTTTCTTTTGACAAATGACTTGCAAAAATGATTTTCTAGATTAGTTATATTGAGATTGAGTCAACCTTCAAATTATTTTCTAACTTAATTCTTCAAGAGTTTTAATGTGTTTAACTATAGATCAAACATTTAGTGGTTTGTAGTTCAATGATATTACGTCTCTCATATCATGTGAAAGGTTTTATGTTTGATTCAAATAGACATTTTGGTGTGTACTTTATGAGTGCATTTTATTTATGATCTTGTAAAATTTAAACGTTTATTCTCTTTAATTTGATATTTGTATTCTATTGATTTATTATAAGAATGATTATTTTATTTGATAATCAAATTTATAAAATTATTGTAAAGAATTCTTTTTTTTTTAACAAAAAAAAAACTATAGACCAAACGAACTGTCATTTTAGATGGGATTCCCAGTTTGAACGAATGAAAAAAGACCCGAAAAGGGACAAAAACAAGAAGAGAAACGAAGACACGAAAAATATAAACCATACGCAGCCCGCATTCTTAATTTCTGTGTGCTGTTACTCCTCAAGAATAAGAGATCAGCAACAAACCAATGCAATTTCTTCTCGCTGCATCTCAGAGGTAACACTAATTTTCCCTCAAATCTTCTCTCTCTCTCTCTGCATTTGGGCAATGCACCACACTTATATAACTTCAACAATCTCACTAAGAACAAGAGGCTTCCTGTCAGTTTCATTCAATGATTATCCCCACTGTTCAAATGAAAGGCACCCTTTTGTCTATTCATCATCAAGAACATGCTGTTCTTGCTGTGCTAATTCGATGTATAAAGTGCCCATAAGCCCAAATTATTGCTATAGTTTATATGGGTTGAGGCAATCCTCTTTAATTCAATGGTCACCTTATAGAAAACTGATTTCGGGTGGTTTTGATCGGTGTTATTATGCACGATTACCAGTTGGTGATGTTGATAGAAGTTGTTATTGTGATAAAGTTTGCAACTTTAGGGAGAAAAGGGTGGGTGATAGGAAAGAGGGACTGAGGAAATGTATGGTCTACGAGGAAAGAAGTAAAAAGAGGTATGATGTTGGGGGTATTGATGAGGCTGAAGCTGTGATTAGTTTGTTGACTGAGGACATCAGCGAGGAGTGTTTTCTTAGGACTGAGGAAACCAGGAGATTAATGAAGAAACATGTGGTGGAAAAAGGAGAGAACAGTGAGGTCAGCAGCAAGTGTGGGAGTCAGAAGAAAAGAGTGGAAGTGGATGTTTTGGATGAGCCCTGGTGTGAGTATGGATCAGTGGTTAGTTCAAGGAAGAAGGATAATAGAAGGCGAGAGGAACTAATTCGGAGGGAAGAAGAGAAGGAAGCTCTATTGAGGAAAGAAAATCACAGAGCCATGTTACAGGAAAAACATAAGGATACTTTGTTGACAAATAGACCAGCAAGAGAAAAAGAGGAGAGGGCGGCCTTGTTGAGGAAAACGAACCAGAAAGCTGAAGAAAAACAAGAGAGAGAATCTATTTTAAGAAAAGAGAATTGGAAGGTGAGCTCAAGGACGGAAGAGAGAGAGGATTTGTTGAGGAGAGAGGAGCAGAGGCAGAAAGTGAGGAAAGATGGATCTAGTTGCTCTTCATATTATTCCTTCTCTTCAAATGGTGATTATGAAAGTGATGCTGAAATTGAGCTCAGGGAAGGGAGATTTCTTGGTGAGTTGTCGAGTGGTCATAAGAGGAATTCAAGGATTAATGAAATAGTTTATCGGGGGGCTAGGGAAGAGGATCAGAGGCGTGAGGATTATAGAGAAGACAATGGGAATAGTTTGACAAAGAAGAGTGCAGCAAAAGAATTCTGTGCTGGATCAAGTGTTGTTGAGTCTGACTTCAGAAAGAAATCAGAGAAGAAACTTGCTGATATATCAGTGGAAGAGATGGAGTCAAGCAAACATAACTCACAAAAGGAATCCAAGTTCTCAACAGCACAAGAAAATAATTATGGAAAGTCTTCTGATTATTATGAAAGCTATGATGAAAGGAAGGTAAAATCAACTGGAAGCACGGAAATTGATGAACAGAGGAAACAACAGCTTAGGCAAACAGGTGATGACATTTCAAGGCAATCTGAAACAAGGCTGAAGTATAAACAATTTGTGGAAATGCAAGATAACTGCAGCGATGGTATCAGAAATTCTTATGGCTCTCAAAAAGTATACAGTGGCATGGGTGAGATGTCTGCTAAAGTTGCAAGTTCGAGTCAGGGAATAGTTGGAGAACATCGAGCATCAGTTGGACATAGTACCAGAGAGGATGAATATCAGATGAAATCTCTTAAGGTTGGAGAAGTCTCGGAAATTCAAGAGATTGATATTAGAAAGACTTCCATTTCTCAGCAAAGGTTTGAAACCAGTGCAAAGGAGGAAGACTACTCAACCAATATTCATAGTTCAATTAATAATGCAGCGAAGCAACAACAACAATATGGTCGAGCAAGTGGCCTGGTCGAATCAAGGGTAAAGTCCCAACAGTTGAACAAAAAAGTTGGTAAGTCAATTTTAAAAAGCGAATCAGATAAACATAAAAAACATGAAGAGAACCTGAACTTAGCTTATGGCTCATCATTAGAATCCAAAGAGCGCTTAAGGACACAAGGCGAAACTATCAAGAGAGAGAGTTCCAGAAATGATTCTAATGAATTGACTGAAATATTAACTCCTCACTCTGGAGATTCTGGTGCAATTTTTGTACAGGATAGAAATAAGACTAAATCAGAGGCACTAGTGAGACCTCCATCTCATTTACTAGAAACAGGTGCGTCATCTCTAGGGTCAAAGGTTGGGATTACTACCGATGAGGTCAGTGATGGAAGTTTACAATTGGTTTCTACTGCTTTACATGGACATAATCTGGATAAATCTCTAGTGCCTCATGAAGCATGTGGTGGGGGCAAAAGCATAAGTTCTCATGGACAGCCTTCAAAGTTCATCTCACATGAAGATGCAATTGGATCTGCTGCTCGAATAGAGAAATCCTCAGCACACTATGTTGGTGAGTTTGTTCACCAGGTAAGGAATGAAATTTTAAGTTCTGAAATCCAAACAGAGAAAAAAACTAATGAAACTAAGCTTGTGCTGGGGGAGGAACGTCAACAAAAGAATATAGTACAATATAGTTCTGGAGGTTCCCATTCAAAGAAGCATGACTCAAGGCGTGACGATCAGCAGCCTGGAACAAAGGGGCCTTCAGATGAAATGTGGAAAGTAGATGAACCATCTGGTCGGGAACTATCAAATACAGAAGTCCAAGATGATGGAAGCAAAGCTGGTAATGCCATTGTCAGGAGAACTGGAAGGTCCCTATGGAGTATCATTGGAGATATTGTTCGTTTGCGGTGGTCTCCACATTCTGAAAGCCACAGCTCAGGTAGAAAGACAGGTGGAAGAAGTTCACCGAATCAGTCCACGAGTGGTGAAACATGGTTTTCTGGTCATGAAGCAGAGGAAACTGAAGAGGCAACTGAAGATAAGAAAGGGAGAAGCATTACGCAAGGTTTATCTGGCAGCCATCAGGAAGAAAAAGCCCGCTCTCAAGTTGAAGAAGGTTCTAGCTCATTAAATTTGGAAGGCCATCTAGAGCATGTGGGAATAGATGCATCATCTTCCTCAGCTGTTCTTGAAAGAGTTTCACCATCAAGCAGCGTTTCTTTGCCTTCTGGTGGAGGAATTTCTGAAGGAAATCTCGGAGGTACCTCTTCTGCAGCAATAGTTGACTCCTCGATTCCTTTGCCTGCATTACAGCTGCGAAGATCTCCTGCTATGCATGGGGCTTTAGAGTCGGGAGAAGCAAATGCATCTGATAGTGGCACGAGTGAGCAACTAACAACTGGATCAATGGAGCAAGCAGAATCAGGGGTTAATGAGGGGGAGCTGAAACGAAGGAAACTTCAGCGGAAAGACCAATTTGTGAAAGATAGATTTGATGAATGGGAGGAAGCTTATAGCCTTGAAGCAGAGCAGCGAAAAATTGATGAAATGTTTATGAGGGAAGCACTGTCGGAAGCCCAGAAAGCTGCTGACAACTGGGAGGTACCTGTGGGGGCTGTGCTAGTGCTCAATGGAAAGATAATTGCTCGTGGGTGCAATCTGTAAGTTGTTTTCATTTCTTCTTTTTCCTTGTTCATTATAGGAAAACTATGTCATTTGTCATTTTGAATATTTCAGGGTAGAAGAGCTGCGTGACTCCACTGCCCATGCAGAAATGATATGCATACGGGAAGCTTCAAACATGCTTCGGACATGGAGGCTTTCAGTAATATCTCTTTCTTTTTCATCTAACATATTTTATATAGTCAGATATGAATTTTATGATGGCGTTTGGTAAAAAGTTGCCTGGATTTAGTTGGAATTAATGTATTGTAGGTTGCTTTACCATAGTGTTACTATTGTAACTGTAAGCCTAAGAGCAATTTTAGATTCTATTTTGCCCACAACTGGTCTGAACATGAATTGTACGTCATTCCAGTTTGGTGGTAGAGGTAACAGAATAACTATTCTCTTTGTATCAAAAAAGAAGACAACTGATAGATTTATGAAATTACGTGGTGGTTATTTTTTTCTTATGAAAGAATAGAAAAGGTTAATTCCTAGTATCTGAAATTATTTTATCCCATTGAGCCAAGCTCTGATCCAATGAAAGCTAGTTCACCTAAATCATGTTTCACTAATCAGATTAGATATAATTGGATCAAACCTGCTGAGGTTCTTGTTTCTAAATTTTCTTAACTGATTCTAAGTCAAGATCTAATCCTGAATGAGAATATCATCAGAGTGTCCTTTCAATCTTCTTGTGATATTGGGGCACGATGTTTGTGAGTAGTATAACATCAGAGAGGCATATTCACATGAGGCTGTTATAGTTGCAAACTTGATATAGAGAATGCTAGCATCTGAAGTTAGCAACAACACAAGGTTTTTAGTTGCTAGTTTCAGGAAAGAAAGAAATTATGGGCAAAAAGGTTGTCTGGTGGCTTCTGTTCACCCTGAGCTGCCTGTTGGCTGTATAAAAGGTTGTTTTGGTACCCAAAATATTGAAATATATGAATGAATCCATAACCAATCTCAAAAATCTGAAAGGTTGACTGAATATCTTTAAACTAAGATGTAATAGGGAAATTCAAGAAGGAAATGCTTCCATACCAGTTTATATGATGAGACAAAAACAGCTATTTGACGTATAATCTTGTCTCAGCTCAGCTGAAATTTAGCCATTCATTGAGTGCTTAAGTTGGTGAATTAGTCATGCTTGAAGAGAAAACAAGTTATTTCCAACTTACTATTTTCCTTTTGCTGAATAGTGTTTTCATTTCCTTTTTTCCTTTGTGGATATAAGGATAAGTTTTACGCATAATCGTAATGCAGGAATAGGAGATCAAATATTTTGTGACATTTTTAACTCAATAATTTGGACATGATTTTAACATTGGAATTTGAACAGTGTGATTGGAATTTATAATGTTTGGTTGAGCCAAATTAATATCATAAGTATTGGTTCAGGGTCATAGTTTCTTTTTCCTGCAGTCCATAAAGAGAGATTTTTATGTTTGAGTGCTTAGAAAACTGAATTATCTCTATTGTTTGCAAGCTGTGTCTAATGGGATGTTTTTGCTTACCATTGACGTACATCTACAGGCAACTACACTTTATGTAACACTTGAACCCTGTCCCATGTGTGCTGGAGCAATACTTCAAGCTAGAATAGACACTGTCGTATGGGGAGCTCCTAATAAGCTTCTTGGAGCAGATGGCAGCTGGATTAGGTAAGCAGTGAAAAGCTTATAATTGTGATTATGTAAGGGAAAGCCCTAAACATATTTTGTGGCTTGCTCTGTCATGTTTTGTTTGGTTGTGGTGTTTTGTTATGCTAAATCCGGGTTTTTAATTCTGTTATGACAGCACAAATTTTTATTAAAGGAAGTAAGGAACCACTATTTGCTGCTCATAAATGACTGTTTCGGTTTCAATATGTGCCAGCTGCTCTTTCTATCTTTTTCTGTTTCCTGTGTGGTTTAACCACAGAATGGATTCTTATATCATGGTTTAATGCTGCATGAAATTTAATGCAGTGGTATGCTTTCCTAAGACTGCCTTAGCTGGGTAAGAAATTATGAAATGTTTCAAACATTTTATTCAGCTTTGAGATATTAATGCAACTTTTAATAAAAGTCTCCCACAACAGTTAGCCAGGCCTGTATATGTGTGGGGTGTAGGCTGGTGAATGTGTATAGTTGCTAATCTCTCAACCTCTTTGAATAGATTAAGTTTCTTTCCATTTCTTAACGGCTTCAAACTTGATTATAACATCTAAGCAGAGAGAGGTAAATTGAATTCTGATAACAATGGATCAAATAAATTGGTGGGTCCAATTTCTTCCTTAACTTTCATTATGATTTTTTACCCATTTCTCTATTCGTGTGGATTGACTGTCCACTAGAAAATTACTGTCCATAAAGCCCTGAAGTGTTAGCTGTATCTGCTCTCCAACCCCCCACTGCAAAAACAGTCTTTTGCACATGAAGCTTCATTCCCTTATACTCCAAGGGTGAAAAAGGAAATTAACAAAAAGGAGCCTGTCATTCTCTAATTCTCATAATAGAAACCAGTGATTGAGATGCATTGATGATACCTTCTGTAGCTGAAGGCTACATGATAAAAGAAGATTGGAGATCATATGATTCACATCTAGCTAACCCAAAATGATCAAACACAGGTTGGAAATTGTGAGATTTGATTGCTTTACCAGTTCGTTTCAATAACCAAAGTTCTGAGCTAAAGCATTTGAAATAACACATACTATCAAATTATTCTTTCTTGAGCATGCAAGTCTCTTCATAAAAGTACGGATTGTGTTCAAACTCATGGAATTTGACGAGCTCTTTTGAGGTGATAACATGAAATTTGAATACAGACCTCGAACAATAGTAATTCCACAAATAGAGCTTTTTTCTTTGCATAAGTGAGCCATTAGCATGTTTAAAGAATTTACACCAGAGTTTATAGGTTTATCATTTCCAGTGGTCTTAATTCACCATCCAGTACTATTCTTTCGGAGCAGGTATATCTATTATGAATGTAGTTATTCCTTCGAAGATAGGGTATATGTTGTGAATGTTGGCACATGTTTCTAGTACAAGTTCTTTTTTTTTATTCTATGTACTGCTCGTGTTTTTCCCAGTAATCTACAATAAGGTAGCGTCCATGTATAAATTATCATATTATGGGGTGATTGGAAGATGATATGTGCCTATCTGGTTACGAGGACCATTTATATCTTGTGAACTTAATATGTAAACCTGGAGATTTTTGAAATTACTTGAAATTAACAACATTTTCAGCCTAATCTATTCCCATCTAGTACCCAACTTAGAGATTGCTATTCAGATTCTTCAAAGAATCAAAATAAAAAGGGAATGTGCGTTTCTTTCCCTTTCTCATGTTGGTAAACTAGAGCTGGTAAGGCTAGTTCTTCGACATATTTTGTATGACTTTGCATGTATCATCTTCATCTTTTTGCTGACAGATTCGGCATTTCAAATATATCTTGGGTACTGCATGTCTCTTTGAGAGTCCACAACTTAATGGGGACATATTGATGTTTATTCTGGTTTCCACCAGAATGTTTTGGCATTCATTGATTATCTTCAACTCTTCTTATGTGACATTATCAGAAATAAGAAATGATTACAGACTTCTGATGTTATCCGTTCCACTGTCTTCCCTTCGTCTCCTGCTCACACAATCTTGATCAACATTGGCAGGCTTTTCCCAAGCAGAGACGGAGGAAATGGCTTGGAACAAACTGATAAGCGGCCTGCCCCAGTTCACCCTTTCCATCCTAAGATAATCATCAGGCGAGGAGTGCTGGCTTCGGAATGTGCAGATGCAATGCAGCAATTCTTTAAGCTAAGGAGAAAGAAGAGGGACAAGAAACCTGATCCTCCCCCATCACCGCCTTCATGCCTTCCCATTACACACCGCCCCTCTAAGTTCTTGGCAAAGATGCACGACGCCTTCCACCTCATGTTCTGTTTGTAGTTATCAGAACAATGCATTTCTCTTTCTTCAAGCTATAAAACTATGCCTGTAATTGAGAACTCCACATTCTGAGTCGAGCAGATTTCTCCTGTACAAAACGTTATCTGTTTTATTTTATCGTAGTTTGCTATCTTGATGACATCATGATTCCCCAAGTCTACTTGGAGACATTTATCCCTTATGGAAAATGCCTTTTTCTTTGTTAAAGCATGTTAAGAATTCTGTGTCTTTTGCAATGAAATGTTATTTTCCTTTATGGGATTTTCTTACTTTTTGATAACATATGTCCTATTGTGTTTCAGTAGCTAGTTGGACCAAAGGCTCAACTAGGAAAAAGGATGCAATAGAAGGCTGAATTATTATTTACTTTAATGAGTGGGACTGAATACCAAAGTTGGTTGCTTTGCTGTAATCTGAATTTATTGAAGTTGACAGTTTGGTTTTAGGTTTGTGCCATACTGTTGGCACATCTTCATCAGATTTGGGGACAATTAACTACAGTCTTGATTTGTGTGGACTAAGTTTTCTCAAGTGACTTTTCAAATACCGTTACAAATATTGATGTTCGTTTGCCTATGGTTTTTTTTCCTTAAATTGCTGTGCTTCAGTAATAATTACTGTTGCAGTAATTGGTTGATGCCCTTTTCCGAATTTTACCTCCATACCTCGCCACTTTTTCTTTTTTGTTCTATATTTATCACGTCTTGGTGGTAGTTCATGTCTATCATCACCAACCAACTGCTACAACTTAGGGAAAATAGAAAACTAACAATTCTTGAAAACTTAACGCGTGTGCTAAACTTTCATAAATATTCGATTACTCTTTTAGATGTTATTGTAATTTTTAATATTTTTAATGTATTTATTTAAATGTTAGTGATAAGTGAAAAAAAAAATAACAAGGACAGAAAAAAATAAAAAATTGGAGAGAAAAAATATTGAAAAAGAGAAAAGGTAACTATGAGAATTAAAAAACAACAATGAAGATATTTTAAGAAGACTATTTCAAAATATACTAAAAAGGAGGTAGGTTCTTTATATATAATATAGATTATGAGAGGGACAACCCAAAGAAAAATTTTCTTTTTAACTTGATCGTAAGAATCTTTCGTAACTGTCAAATATCCAATTTGAGTAATAATTGTCATTTAAAGAATGTTATCAATCAGACATAATTTTTTCTATCACAAAATAATTAATTCACGAACTACTACTGTAGATGAATTTGATTCTATGACCTCATAAGAAATTATAGATCAAGCCAATTAAATTACCGCCCAGAACCATAAGTGCTATAGTTGTTAATATTAATCTACCATTATACCTATTCAAGGGCCAAAAGTGGCAAAGACAAACAAACAGTCAAAGGCCATCCCCTTTGACAAAATGTGAAGCAACTAGCAAGTCCTCCCTGAACTATTCAGTGACCAACTTCTTTCCTCTCAGCCATAAAAGAAGAGTTGCTTCAAGAAATCATGATTGGCAATTGATGTTGTTAATTGAAAAATAGGACCTTTTTCTTGGTCTCCACAACTTAAACTTTCTTGCATTTTTGGAGCAGAAATGCATTTTCCTTTACTCCAAAGGAAGCTCTCATAAGTCATCAAATTTAACAAATGAATGCATGAACCATCTGTAATACTCCAATATGATTAGTGGCTGCCAAGGTAATTTGGTCTTTATCGTACTTCACATGGAAACTCTCGATGGGAACATATGACCAATAGAACTAATAAAATGAATGTCAAGCTTGATGGTGCAAAATTTGAAGCCAAATTATGCGCATAACCTCTCCTCTCGACAATTGATGGAGAAACAATAGAGCAGCTACAGCATTTATATGAAAACTACATTTCTTCTCATGACATATCACCAAACTCTACTTAACTCCACAATTTCTTACATTACCATTCCAAAATTGTTATAAATACAGGTGCAATTCTAATCAACTCCAATCCTCAGCAAAATGGCAACATTTCTACCATGGGCTTGTCTTTCTTGCTTCTGCATTTTCTTGATGACTGCCAATGCCCAAGCACCAGCAGCTTCACCATCTAATACGCCATCCACGACTCCTCCACCCACCACCCCAGCTGCAGCAACACCACCACCGGCAACTGCAGTTACACCATCAGTTGCCCCCACAACATCTCCGTCTCCACCAGCTTCAAGCCCAACCACCCCACCGCCACAACCTCCACCAACTCCGCCGGTTGCAAGTCCAGCCAAGCCACCAGCTGTGCAGCCTCCACCTCCAACTGTTCCACCACCGGCCCTACCGCCAGCTGTGCCTCCACCCCAAGCATCCCCTACACCAACTCAGCAGCCACCACCAGCACCAACCCCTGCGGTAACATCACCTGCACCAGCACCTGTGCCGCCACCACCAGTTCTGCCTCCACCAGTGCCAGCTCCAACACCACCTATTTCATCACCAGTTCCAGCGCCAGCACCCGGCAAGCACAAGAGAAGGAAGCACAGGCACAGGCATCACCATGCACCAGCACCAGCACCGACTATTAAAAGCCCCCCAGCACCTCCTACAGTTCAAGATACTGACGACACAACGCCAGCGCCCTCACCAACTCTAAATTTGGTAATGGAACTGAAATCATTTACATAACTTTATCAAATGTCTAAACATCATATAGTTGCTGACCCCTCATCATTAATTACAGAATGGAGGCGTATCAGTGAATCAGCATGGAAGATCTATAATGCAGGTGACCGCTGGATTGGCCATTGCTACCTTTTTTGCTGTCACGAGCTTCTGTTTCTAACTTCTCACAGGGCAAGCACTCTCTATAGATATACACAATGTCAAGATTTTGGCATGAGAGAAAGGTTTACTGGCATACAGAAGAGGATCAGAGCATCACTGCATTTTGTAACCGTATGATATTCATTCTTTATCTCCCAAACATTGTATTATCAATATACAAATATATAAAATTGTTTTATTTGTCATCATCCTACAAAAATATTTTTCTTTGAATCAAATGGATCTGAGCATATTCAGAGTTCTCCCTGGACTGGATCTGTACTTGCATCCAAATCAATTTCCTCCTGCAAGTTGTATTCAATCACTAGCCCGAGATTGTCAACTAGCTTGTGATACTGAGAGCATCCCGAACACTGTTGAATAGAATAGAATAGTCAGTTTGAGAATAAAAAAGGAAAATTACAGAAGCAAACAAAGACAAAAGAATAACTAAAAATACAAAAAGTGGAAGTCGGGTAATGATATTTGGATTCAGAAGGCTCTAAGCATCCACTAGAAATAGATGTATGCCATGATAGATTGAGAAATGTCTGACAAGAATTAATAGAAGATCTATTGAGTTGTGCTCAAAAAGCCATTTTTTTTTTCAATACCACATACTCATATATAGTTTCTTCAAGCATACAGATCTTTTGTTGAATATACTCTCTTAGCATAAATTCTACTGTATCAATATATGATTAACTCTCCAATTTGATAGCAGTATCCCCAGAATTCTAAATTTTGAGATTCTCGGCAAGTGTAGAACAAGGATGAAAGATCTGTGCATTCTGCTGAGTGGTCAGAGTGAATTGCATAAAGGCACTGGCCACAATGAATGAGTGGAACACCATGTCATCAAATGGCCAAGTGCACATTTATTAGAACTTGCAGAGACTCATACGGACCCAAATTGGTAGTTAAAGCTTTACAGAACAGATCACTGATTGCAGTTTCCAAATAATAAGTAACAACTAGGATGCCTGATTGGAGACAAATGGCATGATTACGAGCACAAAAGCAAGACATAGTAGAATAGCAAAATCCGAGTAGATGAATCTTAGTTACCTGAACATAAACTAGCCCACGTTCATAAGCTAATCTATTTATTAACCTCTGAGATCGTGCACCACAAGCATCACATGTAAAAGTTACTAACAAACTTCTTCTAGGGAGCTTCAGATCAATAGCAACTTCCTGAGGCAAGAAGCCAAGGAGCACAGCCAAGCAATTCAGTAATGCAGAATTTATTGAAAAGTTAGCATAAGATAACTAGTTATGATAAAACTATCAACAGCCGTTCCACGACTACCAATGGCAGAGCTCATGAAATCTTCCTTTTAGGAAAAGAAAAACTCTAGCAACTAATCCTATGAAATTGTGTATGGCTATACAGAATAAATAAATGCTCCAAAGAGAAGAATTCCTGCTGGTTATGGATAAATCCTTACCAATTTCCCATATTTTATAATTAAAGAGCAGCCCCAGTTTACTTTGTACATTTTCAGAAAAATCGTTTGATAGTGTCAAGGAGAGAACACAACTGCATTTGCAGATAAAAGTTATATACAAAAAAACTACCCAGAATGTTAAACCAGCAGATGCAACAACATTACTAATAATTCTAATCCAAAAAGACAAGCAAAAACTAACATAAAAAGAAAAAATTAACCTGTTGGGAATTCTTTGGAACAGTGGACTGCTCTGTTTCTGGGAATTCTTCATAACTATCTTCCAACGAACATGAAATCCTTGGCACCCTAACACATCGCTTCGGGGCCTTTCGGTAAGAAAACCTCAGCCTGCCAAAAAGTACTTTCCGAATTAACAAAAACACACAACTCCTCGATAAAACCTACTTTACTGAGGATTGAAAGGGTGGAGAAAGAAAGGCTTAATTTTTTAATACAAGTATTTAAAACAATATACAAAGACAGACTTTTCCCACAAAAAGATCACTTCTGGAATAAGAAAAAGTACGTTAAACCCCAGATGAAAAATAATAGCAGGTGAATCCCGGAGAACTAAAAAAGCATAATACCGTATACTACTGACTACAACGAATGTTAATGAACAATGACCTGGGGAGCGTAAAGGCTTTACAACTGGGATCAAAACGAGGTCTTAGGAACTGGGAACAGGGAAGAAAAGAAATGGGGGCTTTGATTTTGATGTTGGTATTGGGCATAGAGCATAAAGAACAATCAAAACCAAGAATTTTGCAGCCGTTAATGGCAGTCATTTTCAACAGCAAGAGAAAATGAACAGAACCAAAGGTTTTTCCTTGTTCTCTATCTTCCAATGTCATCCACTGAATTCCTAACAGAGTTTTGAGGAGTTGTAGCGTCTGGCAATTTGATTCACAGTACCCATTAATATTCTCTGCTTCAGTTATGCATCATTATGACATCTATTGCATCCTCGACTGCTTTTGAACAAAATATGCCAACCCTGATGCTTTTATCTATTTTAGTAAAATTTGATTTTTATTTATTATTAGAATTTGTTAAAGCTTTAATATCAAATTTCATGAAAATTAATTAAAATTCGAACCAAATATATGTATATAAATATAAAAAATAAAACCGCTCAATCGTTTTAATCTTTTATGACAAAAATTTATAACCCTACATATAAATTGATGGATTATTATTTAATGTACGTTCTCATTGATTTATTCTGTTTTCCAAATAAAAACTTCACAAATCATCTGGGCAACAAATTTACTTATTCAACTTGGAAGACAACAAAATCCTTAACTATGGCCAATCTGAAGAAGTAAATTTAACATATTAGCAAATATAACGTAAACAGATACCACGAGGTAAGAGTGAAATCATGATATTGCTGCTACTTTTTTTTTTTTTTTAAAGTGAATGGGTTATAAGCATATTACGAATATCAATCACTAAAACGTACTATTAATACATAATGACCGGACCACTACTTGCAAGTTAAACTATTATTGAAATAAATATACTACTTTAAAAGGTCTATTTTGCTATTTGAGTAATACCTCATCATTAACAATTAAAAAATCCAAAATCCAAAATAGACAAAATTGTACACTTCAATTATCCAAATTAAAATTAAAAAAAAAAATGGAAAGCATCTCCATAACATGTTTGCTAAATCAGGCAAGGCAGTAAAGGAATTTAATCAAGTGCAAACCCGAGGAATTAAAAAGGCCTAAATACAAATATAAAATTGGTATTCAATTCAACAGTTCCACAAGAAATGGAAAAAGAACAAACTGTTCAGAAATAAAAGCACAATTATTGGAATAAAGGGCGACAGTTCCATGATTTACATAGTTCCACTGGACTACAACACTCAGATGGCGCTGCCATAACCTGAAGCAAGTTCTACAAAACTCCAGAGGTTCTTTTCCGCCATCCGCAAAAAGCTGTATACCAATGCTTGCTTGGTTAATAGCCACTCACCTTACGACATTTCTCGAAAGCGGGCAATAGCTTTCTTCTGAATAACAGCTTTGTAGCTATCCCCAGCCTGCACCTCCAGGGCTGGATCCACTTTCTTAGGTTGATGGATCCCCAGCCCAGCTCTAGTTTCTGTCGCCTGTGCCTGGACGGGCTCCACCATACCACTCCCATCTTTCCCCAGTCCCTGGGCAAAGAACCATCACAGAAACCACACAAAAATTTTGCCAAACAACATCAGATCAAGAGCAACACGTAAATATCGTTGCTGGCCACTATATTGCGATGTATCTCAACAGCTTCTACTGCCGTTGATGCTCCAAATTAGAAAATAGAGAAATTCTATCATTGTTTATTATAAACTCAATATGGATCAAATTATGCATGGATGAATTTGAAATATATGGAAATGCAGGGATTAGAGCTGGTACCAAGCCTTCATGCCAGCCCATGCTGCGCAGCATCCGGTTGCCCACATTGCTCTCATCAATTGCCCTATCAGCTGTGATCACCTCGTAACTCTGACTATTTACATCTCCGGTACCTCGTCCACCACCAACACCAGGAGGGAAAGGCATGGAGTCCAAAATGCCCCGTCTAAATGTTGGGTCTCGATCTTGAAGTCCAAGGTAACAAGAACATAAATTTTCTCACGAGTCAATACAGAGCCTCTGTAGAGAAATAAAGCTAGCAATTCGACCGTAGGAATCTTGCCCTTTCAATTTTATACATAATTGCAGCAGTCAAATGATGAAAATATACATTTGCCTCCATAAGCTAAGGAAATAAATATTTGGGTTAAATTTATTTGCCCCCTTAGGCTATTGAAGTTGTATATAAAATCCCCTTATATCATAGAGGCGTTTAAAGCCCCCCCAGTCCTCCAGCTGTTAATGAACTAATGGCATTGAGATCCCACACTAACTTATATAATATAACCTCAGAAAATAAATTAGCTAAACTTATTTAAAAGATCTTATAAATTTTTACATCTTATAAGATATTTTTGGAGCTTATAAAATGTTAGATCTTATTTTTTATATAAGTTGTTGAAGTGGTTCTTGAAACTTTGATGTTAATGACAATTTTATAATTAAACTGGTCAAAATTAAAGAAGTTTGTTAACATCTTGAAAATTGTTTAACATTTTTTCTTTTCCTTTTTTTTTTAAAAATAATTGTTAAGATCCTAATATCTTATTTTAGGATCTTATAAACTTCTTTTTAAAAAATATTTACCAAACACTTTCTAACATCTTATAAGATGTTTTGAGAAACTTATAAGCTCACCCAAACACCCTCTCAATCGCCCCTGAAAATACTAGAAAAAATCTCATAAAAATATGATAAACTCAAAGAGGAACTAGAAATTTGTAGGAGGAACAAGGAAATCAGTTGCCTATTCGACCATAAGGCCAGCTATCCCAACTATTGCCCCTCACACACCTTAATTCAGTCCTTAATTCTGTCAAGTCCCAGACTCATACAGCAACAATAAAAGCTAGATAGAATTTTTTTTTTAATGCTCTAGAGAGATAGAATAGGATAAAAAGTTGGTATATAACACCAAACCAAGGAACACTTACTTGAATCTCCAACTCCAGCATTTGATAAGTCATCTCCAAAAGCTGATGATGAACCATACAAACTTCTCCGCTCAGCAGCACGATCTCTATAGGTAGTTTGGGACTGTTCTTTACTTGCAACAGAGGTGGATGGCATCTCGGAAAACCTTCTTTTACCACCGCCAGCAGCAGCTGGTGGAGCATAGGAACCCAATGCAGATGCATCTGTTCTGAATGGTGTCGCTGCAGTGGAAGCCTCTGCAAATGTCAGAGAAGATCCTGCAGAAGATGTGCTAAATGATGAAGCAGCGCTACCTTCTCCTTGTCCAGTATAAACATTGTCTGATTTCACCAACCCCATTCCAGAACCTCTAATTACTCCTTTTAAAGTGCCCCCAGAACTGGCAATAACAGGCCTTGCCCTGTCCTGTGATTCCAAACCAGCAGATTGAGTTGTGGCATTTGTAGATCCTGCCGAAGTTATAACATTCTCCTTTGTTATCAACCCTTCATTTTTGAACTTGCTCTTTCCGGATGATGCTTGGTTAGACCTTTCTTCAGCCGAAGCAGATGGC
Source organism: Jacaranda copaia (assembly GCA_014898725.1). Classification (NCBI taxonomy): domain Eukaryota; kingdom Viridiplantae; phylum Streptophyta; class Magnoliopsida; order Lamiales; family Bignoniaceae; genus Jacaranda; species Jacaranda copaia. The sequence continues at coordinate 359,034 of JACGDI010005395.1, forward strand.
TGGTTGTCATCGAGAGCCACACGTGGAGCTTGTCCTTCGTGACTTCTTTGCTTCCACATGGTTAAGACATTATTCATCTTCTTTTTGTTAGCCAGGATGCTACTTTTGGAGGCCAGTCTGATTTCTTTCAGTTTCTCCTTCTCTTTCTTCTCAGCAGCTATTGCAGCGGCAGCAGCAGCCCGGACGGCATCAGGTAATGAAGCAGCTTTCTCGTTTGATGTTACTGTAGCGGCTGGAGCAGATATAATAACTTTTCTATTACTGGGACCATCAGATGCCTTGGAAGTTTCACTTTGTTTTTCAGCAGCCAGGCCATTCTGATCAGTGCAAGGGATATACTGCTGAGTTTGTTGATCATAAGAATACCAGAGACCATTATTGCCATCATAATATAGACCTGCAGAGCAGACATTGCAAAAGTTAACCATCTTCTTCAGTTTTATTCAGATAAAGGATTTCACAGGACCCACATTTCTTATGGATATAGTGAAAGGAAGCAACAATGGAAAGCAAACAATAAGTTGGAAAACCTGTATTTCCATCATAATAGAATCCAGAAGCAGCATCATAATAATAACCAGAGGCTTCATCCCACACGAAACCAGATTGTGGAGCAGAAGAATCTGTTTGGCCTGCAACTTGTCCGCCCCGTTCTTGACCACCACTGGATTGCTTATCCACTGGATTATATTCTTTTGGTGCCCAACCAACTGCATCATACTAATAGATACACAAAACGAAACATGGATTACCTACTCGCATGGGACCAACAAAGAAAACAAGCAACAATATCAAGCCAGGTGTACATAAGTAGGCACAACTTATCCACTTGCGTAAGATCTCAACAAGCAGCCAAGAAAAGATAATGAGCCATGCAAAACAATGAATATGTGTATGCAACTGCTGCCTTTTCTCACTTTGATGGAACCTTCTATCATAAAAAAACCAATAATTTACTTTATCAGGGTAATAAAATTAACGCCGCCTGAAAACTTGAACTTTCATATTAGTACACCATAAAGGATACTAAAAAGAGGAAAGTATTAAACTAGACAAATGAGAGGAAACTTGATTCTTTCAATATATGGCTTAACCAGCAATAAAATTGTAACTGCTGCATGCAACTCACCAAGTTTGTATAACTACAATGATACCGAAGACTTCTGCTCATTCTCAGACAAGACTATTTATAAGAAAAACAATGAGCTAAATTCACAAGGAAATTGAGGTGGACAATCAATAATACTCAATATGAAACTGCTGAACAAATATCAATTGTTCATAGAAGCGGAGCATGGAAAGAGGCAAAACAAATGAAAATGCAGGTCAACAGAGAAACATTGATTAATGTTGGGACACTACATCAATTTAATTGCAGATATTACAAAATTCAGATACTCAAAAGGGCTCCTCCGACTTTGGGGTATCAGCATCTAAAAAGTGAAACCATAAATTATGTGATGAAGCATGTGAGCGGAACATGCCACCTATTATAGGAAGAGGCTAGACAAAAAACCTGCTGAGCAAATGTTGCCGCTTCAATTGCAGCAGCTGCAAGACTGCTCGACTGAGAAACTCCTGAAACTGATGATCCAGGTCCAATAACACTTTTGGCATAGGCTACTCGAAGAATCTGACCATTTTTCTCCAAAGTAGTACCATTAGTTGCTTCGAGTGCTTTAGTAGCATCCTCAACCTGAACATTGGAATACATATAACCAACATAATTTATTTACACAATAATGTCCTGTAAAGAAGAACGTTTCACCCAACCAAGCAGTGCACTAATCATCATTTTGCAAATCAATCCTCTTGGTCAAGAAGTCGAAATAAACTTATGAATCAAAATGGGAAAAGATATTGAACAGAGATCCATTAAATGTTCGAAGAGCTAAGTGGTATCGTGTTTGAAGAAAAGGCTGAGAGACTTCAAGTAATAGGACTCTTCAGGAAGTTTTTACAGTTCAAGATGAAGAGTTCCCATGACTTCTGCAAACCCCAAGCTTAGCTTCCAGACAAGTCAGCAATGGTTTGCAGAAGACTTCCATTAAGGGAGAACGTTTATCCACATATCCAGATTCTCATGCCAAATATTGACACATCCAAAAATCACTTTACCAGGGAATTTCTTTTGAATCATTCTCAAGGAAAATGGTAAGCCAAAGATACTTTCCAAATTGTGCAACTTATAAGTATCAGATATGGCAGAGAAAACTAACACAAATGAACTATTAGATGTTAATTTAAAGTCTAATTTAACTTTTAATGTTCCTTGTTTTTAAGAGTATGTTATACTTTAAATGGACAACAATAAAGAATCTTCTACAATGTCATCCCTTACTTTCAAACTCAGTTTTGACATACTTATGTGTTATTACACATCTTTACCTTCCACAGTCACCTAATAGTTCCCGAACCTAATCCTACAATAATCTTTAAGTCTAAAATCTTGCCCCAACCTCATCACCTTGAAAGCTGATTTCTTTTTTTAACTTCTTTCTTTTTCTTCTTTCTTTTCTCTAGGGGTTGGGGTTTGGTTGATGGGGGTTAATGCAACAGATATTCACTTTTCAGCCACCAAGCTATTTTTCATTTTTCTCTTAGGATAGAAATTTTCAGCTATGAAATGAAAAATTGGTCTAGACATCTGGCTAGTTCCTTTCTAGTCCCCAATATTGATTGGCAAGGTATGATAAGACTTTGCACGTTGTCCATTATGTAGCCTGTTATAGAAAATACTGTATTCAGAGAATTTCGCTGAGGAAATAATTCTATAGAACCCAACTGAGAAGCTTCACCTAATATCTAAAACTGAAATGACGAGGCAATTTTTCTGGTTTACATTTTATCCTCATTTTTCTCTTTTACTTGTGGAATTGACTTGTCCTGCAGTTGTGCATTTCTTAAATCTTTCTGTATATTCATATAAATTAATTTTCATTTAGAATATTAAGAAAATGGTATCCAGTCATATTTTTCTACCTAAATAAGCAACAAATATTTGTCCCACTTCATCATGCATAGGCATTCAATAGTGAAGCTAAACTTACAGAATAGAAATGAACAAATGCAAACCCTCTTGAGACATGAGTGAATTTGTCCCTAACAAGCCGCAAGTCCTGCGAGGATTGAAATTATTATAGATCCTGAATAGTAGATTAATAAACAAAGAAACAAAAAATAGAAATGTTGCACCTTAATGGGAGCATGTTTAGAAAATTCATAGCGGAGCATTTCCTCATCAGCATTTTCATCCAATCCCCGAACAACAAGAACATGGGTAGGACCTGAAGCACATTCAATTAAAGTTCCCCTAGATATAAGTGCAGTGCCAGCTTGACGTAACTGTTGCAAGGGTAAACTAACCTGCTTCCCCTCTCTTGCCAGTTGGAGCCGGATTTGATGATGCCATATCAGCTGCGGGAGCATCTTCTGTTCTCGGCTCATTACACTAAGTAAACAAATAGAAAATTCAGCAGACAAAATCAGTTCCATATACTGAAACAAAGTTCTATTTTTAATTGTATTGTTAGGTAAAATAACAGAACTTCGGATAAGAACAAAATGCTTCTCTAATAGCAACATAGAGCAGATTGAAAATATCTTGGGGCAACAGAATTAAGAAGCCTACGCATATGAGAACCAATTTTGGACATAGCACCCATCACTCCAGCACTTTCTTTTCCCCAAAAGAGAGAGACATATTTGTCAGAACTGTTTATTTTTACTGCAAGAAATTTATACCGAGAAATATGGTTCCACAAAGGGTAACATCACAATCCAGAGTGGAAACACTTGCTAAAGGAAAAATTAGTAATAAAACAAAAACTTCATGCAATAGGGGCAAAGAAACTAAACCTGAAAGCAGGATGTTCTTCGTGCAAAATTGACACAGCCACATATGGTGCACATCCAATCAGATGGCACCATGATACTTCTATGGCTACCATGGCCTGATCTTGATGTACTATCCATTCCAAGAGATCCATTAGCTCCCCCAGTTGGCTTACTACTGCAATAAAAGGAAAAGTTTGTAATGACAGTCATTGAGGAACATTTTCTTCAGTAACTAATATGTTTGGCAAATTTCCAGTTCAGAACCAACATTAACTTATCAAATATAGAACACTTTTATCCATCCAATACAGACAGAAGTGTCAAGAAAGACACAACAGAAAATGTCAAATGCAATAATAGTAGAAGATAATAAAACACGAGCAACAAACAAGATATCCTAGGGTTGGTAACAGATCAAGTCTCAACCTACAGGATACTGCTCCAACCCAAATTCATCTGAAATAATTCAAAATTCAAATCAGATTCCAGGTACAAAAACTATTAAGATGGTTTAGTTGATGTTTAGCCCAAGTTCAAAAAATCCAAAGTTTCAAACAGGAATCTAGATGCAAATAGTCCATCAATAATAAGGACATAATCATAAATTATTTGATTTATATTTCAAAAAAATAAATATATATATATGGGCTTCAACTAATCTGCTAATATGTACAATAAAATGTTATTATATCAGATCTTATATAGATTAATCACCAAATTCACTCGGTGCACTGTTTCAGACCAAGAGTTTTTCATTTGGTTCAGATCAACCAAATCTTTCAATAAATTATGGATCCAAAGTAATTGAGATGGTTCAAATTGAATTCAGGTTTTCATCAAATCCATAAGCAGCAGAAAATATACACATATGATGTAGGGCTATAAAGGGAAGCCCATTCAGAAAATACAGCAAATAATTGTCAAACTGAACTTCAACATAAAAATCTAGGCCCATGAAGAATCAAAAAGCGGCATGTCATACACGTGCAGATTCAAGTCCCTCACTCAAGTAAATCATAAAGAAATAGAACAAGATGAAATGACAAGAGTTCAGATCTTGGACTTTCAAAAAGGCTGGCAGATTCCAGCCAGCATGGCCCATGAAGCTATGTGGTTCCAGCTATTTTGGCCGCTTCATATTTGTTATAGTTTTCTGTAGTAATTTCCTCATCCTTTACAGTGGTTAGTTTTATTTTCCTAACAGAAGTGCATAGATCTTCAAGTGGAACACTATCTTCTAGGATCTAATATCCGAAACTTGCAACAAAGAATTATAAAGAAACCCATGCAAAGCATCCATTCATTTTCTCTCTCTATATATATCCAGTATCAGCTACCCCCAAGATATGTTCTTCTCTCAGAAGCTTCATCTGTCTCTCTTAAATCAACTGCCTGACTTTTTATGTTATTTGAACAAGGTCAAAATGCACTATCAAACAGTCAATGTCTCAATGGTATTAGATAGCCGATCGTTCTACAACATTTATATACAAAAAACCTTCTCAAACAGTTACGATAAGCTCAGTGCAAGCAAGTTGACTTATTGTGAACCAGCAACAAAATGTATTATATACCTGTATTCAAAGAAGAGCTTCCTACCATCCACAAGAAGACCTTCATGCCCAAGCCTATCCATCATTGCTTGTGCCGAATCCTGTTTTACAAGAATAAACTCCTTTTTCAATTGAATTTAACAAATATCAAACATAATGACAGGATACCAGTACTTCCATACCACAGAAGGGAAATCAATAAAAGCAAATCCACGAGAGATGCCAGAATTTCTTTCTTTAATCACACGAACATGACGAAGAGGTCCCCATTCAGCCTGATATCAAGAAATGAGTCATGCATCTGGTAACAAAGGTACATCAACACAAATGAAGCTACAATGATGTTTCAGCAAACTTTAAAGGAAATGGCGGATAGACTAAGAGGAGATACAAGGATCTGATACAAATCTTCTTCCGTTGTCTTTTGAGAAAGGCCCTTCACCACAACAGTAGCAGATGGAGCCTATAAAGAGACAGTGCAACTGCTCGGTCAATTTATCAATTTGAGCAAAAAAACACAGAGCAACGTGAATCAAAGGAGCATACAACAGAATAATGGTCATGCTGACGTCGATCATCACGATCTCTTCGCCTGTCACTTCTATCATAGCGATTGTCATCATAACTGTCTTCTCTATGACTTCGACCATGACTCCTGCCTCGAGGAGACCTTGTCCTTGCTCGATCATCATGACCACGAGAATGGGAACGAGAACGTGAAGGAGAATGCTCGTGCCTTCTAGGCGGGCTTCCATCCCTTTCACGACTCAGGCCTCTTTTATCCCAATCCCGGTCCCGAGAGTCACGCCTTCTCCAGTTACCATCTCTCCTACTGCCTCTATCATAATCAGAATCATAACTCTGTCTTCCGTAGTCATAATCCCTTTCACGGCTGTCCTCCCTGCTTTGATGAGAAACACGAGATCTGTACTCATAGTCATCATATCCATAATCCTCACGCTCCCGACCTCCATATCTAGCAGGCCTGTCAATCCATGATCATCACGGTAGTCAGCATGGTGAAAACCATCCCGGAATTTACCATATTCCAGAAATGTGTCAATGTCATTATACTTATCAGATTCACCAAAAGAATGATTGCATAATATGAAACAACATACAGCTTTTCATGCCGTCTATAGTCCCTCTCAAAAGAGTAATCTTCTTCGTAGCTTCTCCTCCTTGTTTGAGGCCACATACCAACTGATGGTGGTGGTGGAGGATAGTTATCCCTCTCCAATACATCTCTGTGAAAGGCACCCCTTGGGTAGACATTTTCCCTTGAGAACCTTTCATCCATAAATCTCCTATCATCATAAGAACCACCATCCCTGCCAAAACAAGATGAGCCAAGGGCATATAGAAAGAAGCTAAAGGAACAGAAAAAACTAGCACATGTATATAAGCGAAAAATACAACAAAAGTCACTTTTAAGCAGTTTAGAAATATGGACACCACTACCAGGAAAAAATTACATAGGAAACGGAACAGCTCTAATTTATTTTTGCTCATAACCCATCTGAAACCAGTCTACAAGAACATGCGTCACTTGAGATCCTTAAATTGAATCACAGGAAACCAATTACCCTCTTTGAAGATAAGCATCACCATGCACTCACCGAAAGTTTGAATCATGAACTGCACCATACCCCTCCAAAGCCTGTGGATTCAAGAGAATAAGCTGTGTCAGCAAGTAATAATCATGGTAAATTTAGGCAAACGATTCCACATCCTCACTGTCCCATAGCTTCTCTCATGTTCTTTAAGGAAGAGATGCCGGAAAAAATGGACAATCACAAGAGCCTAATTTCTCGTATATCATCCCATATATGCGATGAAAAGAAACCACAATTACGCTGTTATTTTCCCATCCTTGATGAAGACCATAGCGTCCAGGATCCATTGCTCCCACAAAGGGTCAACCTTTTCCTGCAAAGCCCTTCTTAACTGTTGAGAGGTTGCAGAAGCAAGGTGAATGAAACCTTCCTGTAATCGATGAACAAACAGGAGTTACACCATCATGAACTCAGAAACATTCTTCATCAATTGGCTTCCCCCTCTAACTGGCCTCCTCAAATCACACATTTCCAAAGAAATCTCTCTTCAAACTCTCTTAACATATATACTAAGGTGCTGAGGTGGTAATCATCACTAATGATATGTATCATCAGCCGATGAAGAGGATAAATAATCTCCAGCAGTCAAGAACAAGCACTACATTTCACTCTTTCAGCCACATAGGTAAGAAATGCATGGCAATGGAAGAGCATTATGCCATTTAAACAGAAGGTAGATTATACATATCTCTGATAATCTTGTAAAGGAACCTTTTCTATTATGTCTTACAACTATTGCACAAAAAGTAACAAGAGCAAATTATTTTTCAAATGTCCGACGAGGATAAATTAAGACAAGAAGGCTTTCAGTTGCTCCTTTGTGTCTGTGTGAATATACCATCTCACAACAAAGTAGAGCTAGTTTAAATAGTAATTATAATAAGGAAGAACTCAAAACGAAGGTAAGCATGCATCATCAAATGAAAAGAGTAACACGAGACATCTTACTTTGACACTTCCAACAGTGTCCAAACAAAAACCATTTCTAATAAAGGTATAAGTACAGCTATAATATAATAATTAGATGATAATCAACTCAACTAGGTGGAAAAAAAGTAGACAACAAAAATTTCAAAAATTGCACTTTCTTTCTTTGTAGCCAAAGAAAGATTACTCAATGAATCAAATAAAAGAGAAATCAAAGAATGATGCACAAGTCCATTTACAATTTATACATGAAAATGCTCATCAAAATATTTTATCAATTAGCATATGCAAAATTCTTGGACGAAATTCTACCACAAGCATTACTCATATGCTGGAAGCGCAAGTGTATATGCAAATGAATTTATTAATTCAAAATACAGTATAATCATATATAAATTCATACATAAATACAAAAGCAGAGGTATAAGAATAAAATATATTAGATGGAAAAAGTTTGAGGAAAACTACATAAAACAAAAACACCTTTGAATTTGACGTTATCACTATTCAAACAGGGATGCATAAAATAACAAAGAAGTATATCATTTCACGGATGCCTTTACTTGGAGAATAAAGCAAGAAAGGATTCAGGCAATCTTCATTACATGACAGCACTGAGTTAAAAAACACAGGTTGCATCCTTGTAAAACACCCTATTCCTCAATTCAGTCCATATGACTCAGTTCTTTTTCATATGGCTTCCATACTCTATATTTGAGAACAAAGATACAGCAATGGGATGGTTTTACTTGACCATTTCTCATTCTCCTTCTTATTCTTTGACTACTTTTTCTGTTGCATGGCATCAACGAACTCATTTGAAAAAATAAATAAAAACAAATATTACATTTTAGGTTATGAAGGCGTTCAAAAATAGGAAACTCATTTCTAGAAATGAAATTACAGCCATTTTTATCCATGAATTAGTATCTCATATATTCTCAAAACCCATCTGATTAAGATACTTTCTCTAAAATCCTCTTTAGATGTATCGCAGCTTGGAAAATTGTGAAAATACATTGCACCTCTTATCTAACTTGGACAGACCACGATTGTTTATAAAATGCACAGTCAATAAAAACCAAACCAAGAGCCATATCTTCGAGGACAGAACTAGTGCTGAACAAATATTAACAGATCTTCTGAAAAGTTAAACATGAAATATGGCCAACTATATCAACTAGAGGAACCATTACAGAGAAAAGAATATTTATAATGACATAAGATGCATACTACAGGGAAGGATAACCAAGTCATGTAAGAAACTAATAAAGCGCAATCTTGATTCTTGAATGAAAATATTCTTATAAGAAAAGGTCAGGGGGCAAAAAGATATTTCTTCTACAAGAGAAAATTTACTGCTAAAATATACCAGCACGCAGACAGCCCTCCACCGAAGAAAGAAGAGCAAGTGGGTGGCCTAGAGGCCCATGGTCCCAGCCCCAAATCTACCTTGGATCATTTTTGGGCCCATAATAATTCAAGGGCACCAGGACGATCCAAGGGTAAGATACAGAATCCAAAATTTTGTCGAAAAAATTAGAAAACAATGTTAACTTCATGCATTCTGATAGTACATCCACCACTATACAATGTAAATCGCTGCCTCAGTAATACTCGAATGACCTTGGATATTCATTCCGATGAAATGAATTCAGGGGGAGAAGGGAATTGGGTGGCACAAGCTTATACCTATGACAGAATTTCGGGCTTGAAATCAATAATACAGATAAAAAAACTGACATATATGCAAACTGGAAACACGCGCCACAAATACCAAAATATAAATTCACGCTCAAACTTCACAAAATTCAGGCTTTTGATGGAGAAATCACATACCTCTGACGAAGAAATAGTATTACTATTTATTAATCACCAATAATCTTCGATCTCACAAATTTAGGGTTTGTGTTCAGCGATTGTGAAGGTGAAAAATTAGGGATTTTGAGATTCGATCAGTGGTGCGTCGTTTGCCCTAATTCGTTTGCGTTTGTTATTTGGCAGCAGACGGTACACGGAAGCAGATAGCCTGGGCTGAATGGCCTGGGCTTCTGTGCCTTATAGGATTATGTTTCGTAAGCTTACCGGCCCAAAAATGTGTGAAAAAACATTATTGTCCCCAGCCTTACAAACATTTTTGTAGGCATGTTAGTGAAATTACACTTTTGTCACTGCCTTTACAAACAAAGTTGGCGTGTGACAACTATATAGTAGTAAGCTGGGATTCGCATGCACCCAGCCATCTCATGATCCCAATGAGTTCGTTCAAAAAATGTTCAAATTTAAGTTTGAGTAATTCAAGTTCAAATAAATAATTCTTGTTTATAAATTTGTGAGTCAATTTATGAGCTTATCTTTTCTTAAAAAATTGTATTTATATATAAAAATAATAATAATGTATTGATTTAGAAATTTTAATAAAATAACTAAACTTTTTAAGTATGAACTTGAATTCAAGGCGCACTCAAATTTTGAGGTAAATTTGAGCATGTAACTTTATTAGAAGTTCAAGCCCAACAAATCAAGTTGAGCCAAGCTCAAACTAGTGATGGATCCAAAATTGAGACTATGGGGAGGGAAAAATTATAAAATATAAAAGTTTTCAAATATAATTTTTATAATTTACAAATTCAAAATACATGGTTATCATTGAAGTTGAGTATGATGCTCTTTCATATCATAACATTCATTAATGATCGAATCAATATCAAATTTTCAATAATATCTTTCTCAATATAAGTAAGTAAATAATTAACTAAAAATATCATCTTTCACCTAATTTCTAAATCTATTTTTGATAAATATGTTTTCAAATAAACAAAATATAAGTGCCCTAATAGGTCTAAGTCTAACCTAATAGTAAATTATTTGAATTTTTTTT
>JACGDI010005395.1:373964-413787 GCA_014898725.1 Jacaranda copaia
CCCCCCCCCCCCCGCCCTCTTCTCTTTGTTCTCTTTAAGGATAGAGAATGAGATTTAATCAGGATTCATCACAAGAAACCACTAGTTGTTGTTTGAACCATAATTCACCCTGTTTTAGGCCATAGACAGAACTTTGATTTCAGACACTAAAGGGAAGCCGCCTTTTAATATTTGAGGGTCTTTTAAATTTTCATTTCTATTGTCTGTGAAACTAATAATGGCTTCAGATGGGCCTTTCTTTATAGTCCACCTCAAAAAAGTGGACTCTTTTTTCACCCTTTATCTTTAGGATTTAGTGGCTAAGTCAAGCTCATCAGATTGTCCAATGGGCTAAATTCTATGTTGTAATATTCAATTCTTTATTATCTAGACATCATATGAACCAAAGCTGATCAAATATCTCCACTAGAATTAAGTTCTCAAAAAGGAAACCAATTTTGAATATTATCCTGACGTGATCTTTACTACACTCCTGAATTTATTGCAAGAACTCACCAATGAAAAATGTGACAGCATGTGATTCTTTTCGCAGAGTCGGGTTGAGGTATTTCATGGCCTTTCTTTTATCATCCCCAGCAAAATGCCTGACAAAAATTTCCTCAACCTCATCTGCCAACTTCAAAGCCTGTCACATTAGTGAAAAACTTTTTTGGTTTCTAACAATTTTCCCAAGTGTGGAGACAAGCAAATCTGAGATTCATGATTGGAAATCTAGGCAATTGCAAGCATAAGAAAAGGCCATCTACAGGATGACAAGCACTTTAAACTATCTAAGAGAATAATCTAATGCATCTGCTACCCCACATCCAATCATCTTCCAATCACAATACCAAGCAATAGATGTAATAATATTTGCACCAATTATTGTTTTTCTTGTTCAACAGATATTTTTACGCACAAAAAGTGTAACTATTTTGGCTTCCTGAGGTTACCTTGTCTGAACTGTTGAAGTAAGAACTCTCAACCACTCTTAAGTAAATGGGAAGAACTTGTTTGCTAGTCACCTGAAAAAGCACACAAAAGTTTTTGTGTTATGATGATGAAAAAGAGAACTAATATATGTCCAGTGGTTGCATATACTTACTTTGTCGAATTTCTTCAAAATCTTTACAAAAGCAAGCATGTTCAAGTTCCTGAGAGAATACAAAGGACATAAGTAACAAATTTGAGTAGCAAAATTACTAAGTCATGGAAAAGTAGAAATATGCATACCTATAAGTTTTGAGGTATCCTAATCCTTTATAGAGCTCAACAAAAGCTCCCCTAATCATTTTTTCCGCATGGTGCAGCTTTTTCTTGTTAATATGAAACTTATTTCCTTCTGGACCACATTTCTTGGAGGACTGATTAACCAAATCATCCCAAAGCAAATAAGTTATAGCTGAAAATGTCAGAGTTGGATTTGTAAGAGGAATGTGAATTCTTAAGTTCTTCCCCTGGCGATTTATATCTCTACCAGAAAGGGACCTCAGTTTTCCATCCTCTTTCTTCGCCCTTATTGATCTTCCCAGTTCACCAGACTTGGAAGATTCCGAGAATTTCATATCAACTTTATTGAATTCTTCAGTTAAATTCTGCTGCCCCTGCTCTATATCCACTGCATCCTCAATGGACTCTTCATCTATTGGCAAACAGAACCAAAATTCAAGAGTAAATAATCTGTCAAAAATAAGTGTAAATAAAGAATAAACTCGTGATACTAAGTAAAATGGAGCTGAAAACTCCAGTATACTAAGAATAACTTGTCTGTTTAGTTTTCAACTTGCATGTGTTTTTAGGACATGCATAAAAGCTGAGGAAATTTTCATCGTACCACATGAAATGGTGCCTGATATTGAGTCGTCCTCCTTAGAGTCCTGAGAAGAAGGCCCTGTAGCATTTTTTTGCTTCAGTGCGGCTTTAAGCTCAATAAGAATCTCCATTTGTTTCTCCAATGACTCCCCCCTCTCGAGAAACTCCTTCTCTTTTGCTCTATAAAATTGATTCACTTTGTTGAGTTGAAGATCCAAACATGCGAAAAATTCCACTGTAGCATCAGTATCAGCAAATTGCTCCAGCAGCTCTGTCTCGTACAGGTCCCCCTTACTAGCCGAGGCCTCAAGCTTGCAATGAACCTAGGATGAGAAAAGGGCTGTAAGTGAAAAATGAAACAAAGCAAAAAAGAATCGAATGGGAGAATGAGAATTATGTGTGAGGCAAGAAAGTACTTGAATGACTCTTGGTTCTCTTTGCTTATGGTTAAGAAAAGTATACTTTCTTAAAGAAGAGAGGATGGAATTGGACAAAGAACTCTTTTGTTTATTGCTAATATTAGTGTTTTGATTGTTGAGAAGTTGAATTTTCTTGATGTCCTTCTTCAGTTTGCGGTAATCAACAAAGGCTTCTTTCCATTCGGGGACTAACTGCCCCTCAAACTGCTTGGAGAATTTCACCATCTTGGCCTAAAAAATGGGGTGTGTGTGTGTGTGTGTATAGTATTTGTGGAGTTGTGAATGTTTCAATGGAGAGGGCTAAAATCACATTATTTATGGAGAGGAAAAGGAATTTTAATTGATGGGGGCGTACTGATGCTCGACAGCACATTCTGTTATATCCCTTGCATATCTTTATCCCATGTTCATTCCACTTGGAAGGTATAATGGTTAGGTTCGCCGGAGATTTCCAAACTGCTTCCAAGATGTGGTGATCTCTCAGCCAATGCACTGTTTATGAGAACTTTGAAAAAGGTTCAAATCTTAAAGGGGATCGAAATGGGGCCTCAAATGTAGCATGATGTGGGATCGTTCACGGTTCAGTTTTGAGTACATTTTATTTCAATTGCTGTTGGTTTTTATAATTTGAATCAACTCGAGTGGAGGTATTTTGAAGTCCAAACTTGAAATAAGACATGATTAAGTTACTGGGTTGCCCTAGGATGAACCATCAAATGCCCAAGTTAGATAAAGTTGAGAAGTTGAGAGTCGGAAATCAAGTAAAAGCAATCAGTGTGGAACATACCTTCGTCATTATATAAATATGAGTTTTTGTATGTGTTTGATGAGATGGACTAGTTCTGTCCATTTTAAGTACAAGATTGAGATATCATCACGCATTTTTATCTGACGTACTATCCCTATTTCGAAAAATAGGTAATATTAAGTCTCATTCAAAAAAAAATATGGATTTTGAAGCGATGGAAAACTATTTCCACTACAGAAGACCAAATTTGGTATTTAAGTCTTTTTTTTTCCATATCATAGTCCATTTCAAAATGTCAAAGCATAGGTTTATTTATTTAGGAAGCTCTTTTACGCTTGCTGCACAGATTTACTCTGGTAATTACCCTCTCAATTGAGTGAAATCATGGGCAAGATTGAAATTAGCAAATGCTGCCCTCTGATTAAGTCAAGAGCTGCTTATTAGTCTTGAAAGCTTATTGGCTAAATCTTTTGCAACCACACAAAACCTGTCTCTAATTAGACCAGCCAGAACTCCACTACATTTAGGATAACAAAAAGCTCTGCAATAATTTTAATTCTCCCACTTTCCTTTGAGAAAAACAGATTTGTTTTGCTTATTTAAGAAAGAGATAGCATTATGCATTAGAGTCCAAACAAAAGACACTACTTAAGATACATATAATGCATTACAGTCAATAGTTATGTCAAAAGAGAATTAAAAAGAAGGTTGATTTTTTTTTTTTTATAATGATGCGGGATCGATTTATATATAGGTTTATACGTTGCATGTATAGATCGATTTAAGCTGACCCTAAGTTTGCCAAGTTTAAAAGAAATAATTCGGATAGGTCTTCAAATTTGAAGGACAATCAATGTTTAATATAAGTTAATGATAAAAGGTTAGAGCACGTGTATTTTGAATATAGAATAAGTCGTTTATATTTGGATCCATACATGACAATTGGATCTACTTGAAATCATTCAATGACTTCCACACCATTTGGGTCGAGTTAGCTCGACCTACGAGAAAAGGCATGGATCCTTGAATATATTGGATGTTTCCAACAAAATGAAAGGTATTTTCATTTTCTGGAAGATTTCTGCTATTACGCAATCAGTGATTGTAGACGTATATTGATAAATATAATCATTTATATTTTTTGAGAATCACTAGAAAATGAGAGTTGTTTTAATAATTTGATTTGTTTTCTCATGATAAACTTTAGCTTAAAGCAATTGTGAACAATATAAGATGACACGCAATTGTGAACAGTATAAGATGCTATTAGTACGACAAGTAGTAATTTATGGTGATGAAGGTTCTAAGTTCCAAGTTCCAAGTTCTATTCTCCTAGTAATAGGGCACCAACTTGTCAGCATGATGCCTTCCACTAATCTGAAACAGCAAAATTCGAAAACCCGAGAGGTAGCCACCTTCTGTCTCCCCACAACCACATTCCCTCTCTCTGTTGAGAAGGATGGCAACATGAATTATGCTACGAATGTGAAAAATTGAAAGCGCCATCTTTGATTGCTGACTCAAAGACACGCCGTTTGTTTTATTTCCTTTCACGTAGACACGTGCGTCTTGAATTAAATTTGTGTCATTTTTAATGAAGCAATAAGGAGTGATTTTATTTTATTTTATTTCTAGAATAGAGGTAAAAAATCTTGAGCAATTGATACGGCAAAACATCTTAAAAGATAAAAGAGTATCGTTCATTTTTCATATTTGTTCCAAGTTCAACTTATCATTTTTGTATAAATGATACTCTTCGTTTCATGATTCTTCTATATAGAAGTAGAACTAGATTTCTTTTTAAAACATAATTTGTTTTTTCAATTGAGATTCAACGAGATTTTGAATCAAAAATTGGGAGATAACATCAAGTTATACTATCTCTCGTTTAGATTAATATATTTTAAAAAATAATTACATTCTCAATTTGAAGGAGATCAATTATTTCGGATTTAATGTTGATTCAAAAAAATTTAATTCTTATTAGATTGATGAAAATGGGAGTATTTGTTATGATATCCATTTATATGTTTGAAAAAACATACCTTGAGACTTGAAGTCTCTGTGTACTAATTGCAACAACAAGCATTGTCTCTACACCCGACCTCATCAACCGTTGTCGAGATTCTGATCCCTTTTGAGAATAATCTGTCACAAATGTGTACAAATCTTTTTACTAAATTAGTGATTCATTGCAATAGTATGAATTTTGAGATTTGATTATTTCTGAATGGATTCCTTATGCGTACATACCACGTTGAAATAGAGCAAACAAGTTGCAGTTTCAAATAAGGAATGGAGAATATTGTCTCTGAACATTGAACAATGTGGCTGTTATGTGGTGTGCCATAGATGACTTCTGTGGAGGAAGTTTCTATTGTTGTGCAGACATGGCAGTTGGAGAAGTTGGTCACAATTCAGTTAATTAGCATTGATAGGGACAAAGCCATTATTTTAGACTATATATATATATATATCTCCAAGAGAAAGTAACAATTCCAAGGTATAAACCAGCATAATCCTTGAGCAGTTGAAAGAAAATCATTCTCTCAATCTGAAAGAATCTGCACATGCTAATTTAGACCCATTTTTTCTTCTTTCAACTATGTGAAGTACTATTGGGAATCTAAGGTTTTGTCAAAATTTTACTCAAGACAGGCTGTGGAGGGCAAAATTATGCCTGGGAATAAGTTAGGCACTAAAATTTTCTATATAGAGACCTACATTAAACTCCCTATTTAATGTCTTTAGATCAATAGAATTGGAATTGTGAATTGGAGTGACAAAAAAAAAAAAAAAATTGAATTGATGAAGCATATGAAATTCAATTCTAAGACTTCAATTTCTTGATATAAGAAGCTATATATGCACTATATGTTATCACTGATAATCCTATTATTCTCTAATGTTAGCAATGAATTAGAACCATTGATAGCAACCCACTACACTATATTAAAAAACTCTCCTACAAATTATCTTATTATAGTTTATAATTACTAAATCAGGTCAATGAATTATTTCAAATAATTCAAATTGAGATCCTAAAACTCGACCAGAAACTGTTTGCTCAAGTCCCATCATCTATATTGAGTAATTTAAGCATTATTATTTTATTGTTTGTTATAATTAATCGATTATTAACGACTTGAAGTAATTCGTAATATCTTTATTTAATAATATAATTAATCACTTCTTTAAAAATGTGAAAAATAAATGGGCAATGTTCTTCAACGGCATTAGTTTTCTCTATTATATAAGGGGTTTCGTATTCAATTCGAATGAATATCGTTACGCACGTTATGTGTATTTGATTATATAGTTTGTATTTTAATTTACTTAATTTGAAAATATGTAATATTAACTTATTTAAAAAATAAATTTTGTCATTTATAATGTTCTCTTTTAAAAAAAGGAGGCAACGTTCTTATTTAAGACAATATATTTTTAGTCCCACCTCATTATAAATTTGTACTAAATTCATGTTGATGTGTAGGAAATGTAATTCTAACAATCTCGGTCTCTATTTTCCAAGACTTTGTTCGGTTTCTAAATAGGCAAAACTTCTCCAATTTTTCGATAATTTCATTTACGAGGAAAAATGAAAAGGAAAAGGAGGCAAAGAGGCCACGAAATCAACGGCTTTTGGTCAACAGAACCAATCACAAGTTATGACAATCATGGTCTGACTAGGATGTCATTTTTTCATGGTGCGTCCTCGCAAGCTCACCCCACCTACATGTTCTGTCTCCTGTTCAAACAATTTGCGACATAAAAGTTAGGAAAAATTTTGAGCTATGAAATATCTGCTGAACAAATTATCAGATATTGGTACTAAGATTTTGGGAAAAAAAAATTCTTCTATAAGTAACCACATTATTTAAAAAATTATTACAATTAATATCTTGTAAATTTAAACATTTTATTTTATTCAAATATTTTGAAAGTTTATTTTTAAAATAAGATTTAATATCTAAAATTGTGATGCCTTTTCTTATATGAACTAAATATTGAAAGAGTGACAGTATATAAGTTTGACCAAAAAACTCATATGCATCCATTAGATATCTTTTTTGAGCAAGTTGATTATAGCCCAATTTTAGATACACAAGGTAGGTTTGGAGGCAATTCTCACGTCCAATGAGCTCGTGGGCCTGGGGCATGACAAATGGTATCAAAGCCATCACCAACTGTAATATTAGAAGCTAAGTGCTATACATGGCAAAGTACTACATACACGGGAGCCATCTCTTGATTATGTAAGAGCCACTTCTAGAGTCCCAACACCTGATGACTAATCTTATATCTATGTCATGCCGCAACGAAAACATCGCGTCCTGAAGGAGGGATTATTGTGATGCCCCATCCCACATGGATTAAATATTGAAAAAATGACTAGTATAGAAGCTTTAGCCAAAGAACTCGTGTGCATCTATTCTATATCTTTTTTGGGTAAGTTGATTATAACTTAATTTTAAAATATACTCGGTGGGTTTGGAGACAATTTTTGCATCCAATGGGCTCACGAGCCAGGACGTGACAAAAAATAACTTACAAAACATAGGAGATTAATTATAAGATTTTTTTATAAATAGTTTAGCCAAAGACCCTCTTTAAATCGAGCTGTAAGATCTAAATTTAGATGATTCAAATTGAATATTGAAAGTGCGGAAAGAGTTAATATCACTAGGAAGCTGCATGGAAGCTGGAAAAATTTTGAGCTAGGAAATATCTAATGAACAAATGAGATATTGGTACTAAGATGTTGGAAAAAAATTTCTCCTTCTATAAGTAACCATATCATTTGTAAATTATTATTATTAGTATTTGTTGATTTTGCCTTGAAATTTGAGCTACAAATTATGAGAAAGGAGCAAAACGGTACGAAGCGAATGAGATGGGAAGTTAGAGCATGCCACGGCGTGCGTTGGCAAAATGCCGCTCATCGGGGCGCAAGGCAAGAGTGCCCAGGCACACATCTCGGCAAGAAAAACTCGCGACATGTGCCCCGACGTGACACGTATTGGAATTGTGTGCGACATACTATAATGTCGTGCCAGGGCGCAAGTTCCAAGCACCCTAGCACGGCTTGTTCTACCAGCAAAGGAGTTATGCGTGCCCCAAAGCAACGTGCAGGCCCACAGGCAGTTTCATTAATTTCTTTGGCATATTTAAACCTAGTTTCTTCCAGATTGAATAGAATGAATGTGAGACGAACCCTAGTACATGGATTCCATATTGCTTTAGAGATAGTTTCTCAAAACAAAGGTTAGAACGAGAGTATTGGGTGTTCTCGTGAGATTTGTGGGATTCATATTGTACTTGTTACTTTGATTTGAAATTAATAAATTCTTTTTTTTGCCAGGTGGATTAGGCATATCGTCGAAGCAAGTTAAATCTTGTTGTCAGTTTTCATTAAATTGCTTTACTTTTATTTCTCAATTTTACTATTTGGTCTTTCTGGGTTTCAACAAATTGGTATCAAGAGCCATGATTGATCAAATGTCAGCCATGAAATATGAGGTAGTGAAATTTGATGGGAAGAATGACTTTGGGTTGTGGAAAATGAAAGTGCACGCTATCCTGTGTCAACAAGGTTTACAAAGAGCATTAAAGGGCATAAATTTCTTGCTAAAGATGCTATCAGATAAGGAGAAGGATGAGTTTGTGGCGAAGGTTTATTGTACTTTGGTGTTATCATTGACAAATAAAGTACTGAGAGAGGTTACCATAGAAAGTATGCCAGCAACATTGTGGTCAAAGCTAGAAACTCTCTATATGATGAAGTCTCTCACAAATCAACTACATCTAAAATAACAGTTATACACAATAATGATGAAGGAAAGTATATCTATTACTCAACACATTGATTATTTCAATAAGGCAATTCTGGATCTCACTAGTATAGATGTACAAATTGAAAATGAAGATCAAGTTTTAATTCTCTTGTGTTTTCTATCTAAATCCTTTCAACACTTAGTTACTACTGTGTTGTATGGGAGGATATGATTTTAATAGAGGATGTGAAGGCTTCATTGAATTCCAGTGAATTGAGAAAACATGTCCTAAGTAGTAATAATGATGAAAGTGGGGAATGATTGGTTGCAAAGGGAAGACTGAGGGAAAAGGGAAAGAGTAGAGATTGATTTAATTCCCAAACCAAGCCTAGTATTAACAATAAATATTTTAGGTATGGAGGAAAGAGGCACTGGAAATGAAATTGTTCGGAATGTGGCAAGGCAAAGAATTCAGGTGAATCTTTTGATCATAAACGAGATAATGTTGTAGGAATTTTTGATGATGAGTCTAATGCTGGGCTTGTTCTCAATGTTACTAAGAGTCTTCTGAGTTTTGAGTAGATTTTGGATAGTGGTTGTTCCTACACCTATGCCCACAAGAGGATTGGTTTACCACTTATAAAAAATATGATGGTGGTAAAGTGTTCATGGAAAATAATACCTTTTGTAGAGTTGTAGGGATTGGCACAGTGAGTGTAAAAATGCACAACAGTATAGTCATTATACTGTTACTGTAGTGAGGACTCTGACAAATATGTGTTATGTTCCTAATTTGAAGAAAAATCTAATTTCGTTGGGTATACTTGATAAGAATGACCATGAGTACAGAGCTCGAGATAGAGTTCTGTGAGTTTCCAAATGTGCATTGTTGATTATGAAGGGGCATAAGCGGAATGGTCTTTACATATTGTAGGGTATCACAATTTTTGGTGTTGCAGCGGTTTCTTCATTAATTAATGATACTGCGAGATTATGACATATACGGCTTAAGCATATGAGTGAGAGGAAGATGTCAGAATTGAGCAAATGAGGTTTGCTTTGTGGAAAGAAAACTAGAGAGCTAGACTTCTGTGAAAAGTGTGTTCTTGGCAAGCAACATAGGGTAAAGTTCAATACCGCGGTTCATAAGACCAAAGGCACATTGGATTACATTCACTTAGATCTTGGGGGGGCTTTCTCAAGTCTCTCAAAGAGTGGTGCCAAATATATGTTGACATTCATTGATGACTTCTCACAGAGAGTATAGGTGTACATGCTAAAGTATAAGGATAAGGTGTTTGTCAACTTCAAGCAATGGAAGACTTTGATCAAGAAGCAGACAAGAAAAAGGATCAAACATTTGAGGACTAACAATAGATTGGAGTTCTGCAATAAGAAATTTTAAGAATTCTATGATAAGGAAAGAATTTTGAGGCATCACACAATTGTACATATACCATAGCAAAATAGAGTTGTAGAATAGATAAATAGGAATATCTTGGAGAGAGCTAGATGCATGCTCTTTAACTTCGGATTTTGCAAAGATTTTTGGGTAGAAGCAATTAATGTTGCTAGTTAATTAGTAAATAGGTCACCATCAACTACTTTGGACTATAAGATACCAATGGAAATTTGGTCAGGGTCTCTTGCTGATTACTCAAATCTGAGGGTGTTTGGGTGTCCAATCTATGCTCATGTCCGTGATAGAAACTTGAGCTGAAGGCTAGGAAGTGCATATTCTTAGGCTATGTAGATGGAGTCTAAAATTATCTTTTATGGTGTAATGATGATAAGGGTCCCAAGGTTATTAGTAGTAGGGATGTGATATTTGATGAATCTGTTATAATGAAGAAGGTAGAGTATGGTGAAAGCAGTCAACAAGGCATCAAGGTGAAGGTAGAGTTTGAAATTGACACTCCACAAGTTTCAAAGAGAAAACAAAAAAAACTAGTGAGAGCTTATTATCACTTAATCAGCAGCAGGAAAATGATTCACTATAAAACTATCATTCAGCTCGCGATAAAGAGATAAGGCAAATCAAAACACCATAACAGTTTACATATTCAAATCTGGTTGCTTATGCTTTAAGTTCAACTAAGGAGTTTGTGGAAGATGATCCAATCACATACAAAGAGGCCATTTCTCATCCAAGTTTTGATAAATGGGTAGCAATTATAAGTAAAGAGATGGAATCTCTAAACAATAATAGCACATGGGAGCTAGTTACTGTACCTAAAGGGTAGAAAATTATAGGTTGCAAATGAATCTACAAGAAGAAAAAGGGATTCCTGGGATTGAGGATGCTAGATACAAGGTGTGATTGGTTGCTAAGTGTTTTACTCAAATAGGGGGAGTTGACTTTCATGAGGTGTTTTCCCTAGTTGTAAAATATACTTCTATTCGAGTGTTACTTGCCATGGTGGCTCTATTTGATATGGAGCTTGAGCAGATGAATGTGAAAATAGTATTTTTGCATGGTAAGTTGGAGGAACAAATTTATATGAGTCAACAGAAGGGATTTGTTGTTTTCAAGAAAGAAAATCAAGCGTGTCTCTTTATATGGTTTGAAACAGTCTCCTAAGCAGTGATATAAGAGGTTTGATACTTTTATTACCAAGATAGGATACACTAGAAGCATTTGTGATTGTTACGTATATCATAAGAAATGTAGTGATAGCCTTCTCATATATTTATTGTTGTATATTGATGACATGTTGATTACCTTTAGAAACATATCTGAGATCAATGTTTTAAAGGCTTAGTTGAGTGATGAATTTGAGATGAAAGATTTGGGTAGTGCAAAGAAGATTTTAGGCATGGAGATCATTCAATATAGACAATTGGGATTGTTGTACTTGTCTCAACAATATCACATTGAGAAAGTACTTGAGCGATTTAGGATGGATAAGTTCAAGCCAATTAGTACGTCATGTGTAACTCATTTTAGGCTCTTATCAGATCTATTACTGAGTATTGAGGAGGAGGGAACACATGTCAAATGTGCCTATGCTAGTGCAGTTGGTAGCTTAATGTACACCATAGTGTGCACTAGACCAGATATTTCACATTCAGTTAATGTTGTGATAAGGTATATGCAAAAGTCGGGAAAGACTCATTAGTAGGTGGTGAAATGGATCATAAGGTATCTGAGAGGCTTTGTAGATAGATGTTTGAAATATAATCAATTGAATTCTACTGCTAGAATTATTGGCTATATTGATGCAAATTATGCTGGAGATTTGGATAGCAGAAGGTTCATGACTAGATATGTGTTTTGTGTTTCAAGTTGTACTATTAGCTGAAAGGCAACTTTGCAATCATCGATTGCATTGTCCATAATAGAAGCTAAGTACATAACTTTGGCTGAAGGTCTGAAGGCAAGCATTTAGCTAAAGGGCCTGATTGAGGATTATATTATTTCAATATTTTGTAATAATCAGAGTGCCATACACTTGTCAAAGAATCAAGCATTTCATGAGAGAATAAAGCACATTGCTGTAAGATATCACTTTGCCCGAGATATGGTGTCTAAAGGTGTTATTTCGGTTGACAAGATTGGAATTAAGGATAATCCAGCAGATATGTCTACAAAAACTATTCTAGGAATCAAAATCGAGCACTGTTTAAATTTAATTAACATTTTTAAACTCAAATAATGGCCCTTTTGGGGGAAGGGACAAAGAAGATGGATGGTGAATTTCAATTCAAAATAGAGAATTATTGATTTTGCCTTGAAATTTGAGCTATAAATGACGAGAAATGGAAGAAACGAAGTGAAACAGTATGGAGCAAATGAGACAAGACATTAGAGCACGCTCCGACGCACGTTGGTAGAATGCTGCACATTGGGGTGCAAAGCAGTAGGGCCTAAGTGCACATCTGGGTAGGAGAAACTTGTGACATGCGCCTGGGGGCAAGGAGATTGTGCTTGGGTGCGCACGTACTAGAATCGCGTGCC
Source organism: Jacaranda copaia (assembly GCA_014898725.1). NCBI lineage: Eukaryota > Viridiplantae > Streptophyta > Magnoliopsida > Lamiales > Bignoniaceae > Jacaranda > Jacaranda copaia. The sequence continues at coordinate 386,655 of JACGDI010005395.1, forward strand.
AATGAGTGCGGCACACTGCAATGCCGCACCAAGGCGAAAGTTCCGCATGCCATGGCACAGCGTGTTCTGCCAGCAAAGGAATTACGCGCGCCGGGGGCACAAGTGATGCACAAGTGATGCACAACCCAATGCAATGTGATACGTAGACCTACGGGCCGTTTTGTTAATTTCTTTGGGGTATTTAAACTCGGTATCTGCCAGATTGAACAAAATGAATGTGAGATGAGACAAACCCTAGTACATAGATTCTATGTTGATTGAGAGAGAGTTTCTCAAAATATAGTTTAGAACAAAGGTGTTGATGGGTGTTCTTGTGAGATTTATGGGACTTATATTGAACTTGTCACTTTGATTTAAAATCAATAAATTCTTTTCTTTGTCAGGTAGATAAGGCATATTGCTGAACTACATTAAATCTTATTGTCAGTTTTCATTGAATTACTTTACTTTTATTTCTTAATTTTACTAATTGGTCTTTATAAGTTTTAATAGTATCTTATAAGTTTGAATGTTTTATTTTATGTAAATATTTTAAAAGATTATTTTTAAAATAACATTTAATATCTTATGAATTCTAAAAACAACTTACAAAACATAAGAATTTATAAATTTTCTTAAATAAGTCTAGCTACAGACCCTTTAAATTGAGCAGTGAGATCAAAATTTATACAACTCGAATTGAAATTCTGAAAATATAGGAAGAACTAATGTCGCTCGCTAGCTGGAATTTGCCTACTGAAAATTCTGTTGAATTTGCAGGCTCAATTCAAGTTAAACCAAACCAATCGAAGTAAAAAGACGTAAATTTTAAGCGTTAAGGATTCTTTTTTATTTTTTTTAAGGATGTTTTTAAGATTCCTTTGTCAGGTTAAAGGTGGGTAAAGTTATTTTTTATTGTACAAGATAATCTTTAATAATGCTCTTAAAAAGTAATTTGAAAATTGTGGAGATTCTGAAAATTAATAAATTGTTAGTAGTTTTTTGCCAAACTCTCCATCTGCATTCTGAAAAGAAAGTGAAAGTTTATACGTATCTAGTTTTATTTGAAGTGGCATTTACGACAAAAGTGATTGCTCGGAATAATTTTTGTTTAGATTAATTACAATGGACCTTGTTTATGACACGTTTCGATTTATATAATATTGCAAGAGATATTTGTAGAAATTAACTTCTTCAAAAGTTTGGTTAGAATACATGTAGACCCTTTTGAATTTTTAAATTCACATCAACGTCATCATCAGTCAGTTAAAAGATTCTTATATTTTTCATGAATGCCTTTAATTTTGTCTTCTGTTAATATTATAATGACCTCCCCAAATTTATTAAATTATAATTATATCCCTTGATTCTTTTTTTTTTTTAATAATTAGACTCCTTGTGATTTGTTTTTAAAATATATGGAAATATTCTAAACACATAAAAAAAAAATTTAACCATAAAACAATTTAAATGCCCACAGACGAATTACTATCTCAGATTTAGATTATTCTCTTTTTCTTAATTGGAAACATCTCTGTCATGTCAAACCTAAAATATTTAAGTTAATTTTCAAAATTGGAATTTTGGATATAAGTGAATTTTTGGAATTACTGTAATACTCGTTAACTTTGAAAAATAGAAGATAAGGAGACAAAAAGATAAGAAAATGAGAGACACATGTAACTATTTCTCTAAAGAATTATGGTTTTGATTAAAACAATTTACTGTGCACTTAATAATATTGTTAGATGAGTTAAAAATAGGGAATTTCAAGGTAAAAGTTAGTATAAATTGGATAAATTTCTAAGTAATTTATCTAAGTATTGAGAAATTTACGGGTTTTATCTTTTCTTTTTAGCTTAACCTTTTGTTAGTTCTTTCGACGAGCTCAGTTGTGCGGGTTTCTAACTCTAGCAAAGTAATGTGGGGGTCAAAACAATTTTGATTGCACCAATTCTAATTCTAGATTGAGGGTGGGTTCGAGACCATAGAGGTACTCAAATCAAATTAGGAACGATCTCCTTGAAAGGAAAAGAAAAAAAAAAAAACTTCAACTATTTCCTCATACATTTGATTTACTTATTTCATTTTATGTTTCCTAATAAAAGACGAGAAAATTAACAAAAGAAAAAAAAAGAGCAAGGAATTTATTTGTATATTCATTAAATTATGCCGATGCTATCCATTTTTGTCCAAATTCGTCATCCCATAATGCCATATGCTCTTCAGCAATAACAAATTAAATAGTGTATGGGTTAAGCTTCCATTAATGTGGCAATAATTCGGAAAGCATATGATTCTGGATTGAGTTCCCTTTAGTTAAAAAATGTCCTTATATCAATGGTAAATGTTGATATCAATGGAGCTCATCTTAAAATGGATTAAGAGCATCTTTGCTATGTCCAAATCCCAGGATTTAGGATTCAATCAGGGCATATACTTCTGTCAAGTTCTCTTGAAAATTCTATGGTAGTCCTATAATTCTTGTTCCTTTTTTTCTTTTTTGGAGTCATAATAGTACAGAAAATTATAAAATAATGGTCACCGTGAAACTCTGCTAAAGTATATGCTTTTCCTTTGCATCTTTTTGTGTGTGTGTGTGTGTGTGATATATATATTTTTTCATAATAAGAGAAAGGTGGGGTGGATTTTATTCTGTCTGAAGTGTCAAGAACCACATATATACGACAAAATAGCAATATGTTATGAGAATAAATCTAATTCAATGGGTTGAATAAATGAATATTGTGTCTTTATGATCAGCAATTTATTCACTTCATCTAAAAAAGAAAGTAATAATTGTAATAAATAATTGTACTTGTTAAGGGTTGTTTTAGAACACTGATTTAAGTGCAAAAAGCCCCAAAACCCTTATATATTCTTATGTAACAATATGTTTATTGAAACTTTTAAGACATGAATGGACACTTCAACCTCAAATTATATGTCCTTAAATATTATATTTTCTAGACATATACACTTCAATCGTAAATTTTATGTCCTTAAATTTTATATTTGCTAGACATAAAAATTTATTGTTGTGTACATCATAAGTGTCGTGGTCAATAGATCGATACCAACAATTCTTAGTCCCTATTTCTGTAATTTAATTATAATTATTGGCATCATTTCTGAAAGTCTAGAGTCATGTGCCTCTTTGCAAATTCTTCTTTTCAAATCTTTCTATATGGAGCGATACGTGAATTTATTCCGCATTACAAGAGTCGAGGAACTTTAAGACTTGCACATGTGAAAAATTCTCCCTATCACCCACCTTTTGAGGTATATTTTCAAAATAAAATTCCATACTGATACTGTAATGAAATAATAATTCAATATAATTGAAACTCCATATTTATGGACATATTTAATTATTTACTTATCATCACACGTCGAAGCTAAAAGTAATATTAATTTATTAGTCAATGGAACTTAAAATGGAATATAATTTCATTTCAATGAGCCATTTATTCTTCACATATTTTGAATTAACTCGTACTAAAAGTAATCTTAAGCCTCAAGATGTCATTTCTGATTGATCTTCAGAGGATTTGGATCATTAAAAATGGGTGGATATTGTTCTTTAGGATTGTCAGTGGAACAATGTACCTTCACTATTTGCAAATTATCTTGGAAAAGAGGAAAAATTTTCATACGAAAAAAGGATTAATTATAAAAAAAAAAAAAATGTGTGGATTCCGCCGCCAACTCTTACCTTCCCAATCCATCCTCCCGTGAATGTTCAAGATATTGGATTGAATCAGCTAATTTGATTAGTTCAATCAGAAACTGACGAAGGTTTTAGTTTAATTTGATAATTAAAATTAGTTGGTCAAAAAAATTAGTTCAAATCAATGTAAATCAGTAAAAAAAATGATTGAACTGGTGAATCGATTTTTATTTTAAATCAATTAATAATTTTTAATTAAAAATTAAAAATTAAAGAGGTTAAACTTTCTTCTTTTTTTTTTTCCCGTCACAGTTCAAACTTCTTTACTCTTTTTTCTTCTTCCATTTTCTCATTCAAATTCTCTTCAAACACCAAATTTCAAACTCAAATTCAAGAACTAAGTTTCAAGATAACTGAAGATTTGTGTATTATAAATTTGTTGCTTGTTGTAATATTGGTCTTAATTTATAATTTGAAACTTTTATGTTATTTGAGTTGGTATTTGTTGCTTTTATAAGTTGTAATAAATTCTATAAGAATATTTTCTGACAAGACTTACTTCATAATTTAATATTTTAAATTGATGTATGAATATTATTATGGAGTAGAATTTGGAGAAAGTATAATGAATAGTGGGCAATTTTTTATTTTTTCACTTATATATATTTGCACTTTTTAATATGTTTATATAATATTAAATGTAATTATGACATCACATTAGTTGAATCGATAATTAAACCAGTTGAACCGATTAAACCAATAATCAATAAGATCACCAATTCAATAATCGGTCCGATTTCTCAAACATTACATCTAATCCATCCTACCAAACATACCATAAAGACGGATTGAAACTAGTTTCCTCAGCCAAACCAATTAGGATCCTCTATTTTAATATTTATTTCATTTTTTGTTCTATTTTATAGATATTATCCCTGTGAATTAAATATTTTTTTATATAAATAATTATTAAAGATAAGGTACACTTGATATAAAATTATCAAATTGAATAAAAGATTAAATATGAAATAGAATAGAGAATCAAAGTGCTGCCAAACATACTTTATCATGGATGATATAGAATGCAATTACTTTTTAAGCTGTGCCATTTTATCTTAAGGCTTATTTGCTTCAATTGATTATACTTGATTGATGCATAATCACTCATAATTTATTTTTATTTGTCTTGATATATGGCTTATGATAAGTCATTGGTTTAATATTAAGTTGGAATATAGATCAAGATAGGAGATGCTTGATACATTTCTTTAGGTTTGATAAGATTAAAAAAGACCAAATTACCTTTGATTAATATATAAAAATATATATCAAAATAAATAATAAAATATTATAATTATAAAATCATATGTTTTGTTTTAATTTACTTTTTAATTAATCTTATCAACTAAATTAAGTATTTATTTATTTATATATTATTTATAATCACATTATTCAAAGCTAACTAAGCCAAGGGTACTTATGAGAGTTGTACATAAAGTTTTACAAATGGGAAGGGGTGAGCATCGTGAATTTTTTAAAATAGCAGCGAAAAATAGAAATTAGTGTTGGAGGGGCAAAAAAAAAAAGGCGGGGGTCGGAGCATCCACTATTTAACAAAATGATTAATTTACCCAAAATGTTTTTGAAGGATAAAATGTTCACAATAACTTTTAAATATTTATAAAAAGTCAAGAAACTGCAGAATTTACTTCGAGATTATTTTTAAACTCTAATTTTTTAATTATATTTTAAAAATTAAAATTAAAATTAAAAGCTGCTGTTACAAACACTTCAATCTTTCAAAAAGGAACCAAAATTAATCTACTTCTCTACCCACTAAATTCGGCACTAACAAATATCCAATCCAAAAGTTGGAACCAAATCGTACTTAAAAAGTGTTTAGCTAAACTTGTTCAAAAGGTTATATAAACTCCTACTTCTTATAAGATATTTTAGGAGCTTATAAGATGCTAATTTTTTTTTTAAATAAGTTTTTAAAGTGTTTGAATAAAATAAAATTTTAGAGCTTATAAAATGTTAGTAACGAAAATTTTGTAATTAATATAATTAAAATTAAAAGAGTTTTTTAAAATTTTAAAAAAAGTTAGGAATTCCTAATTTTTTTAAAACAAAAGAGTCTATAAGCTCCTAATATTTTATTTTAAAAGTTTATAAGTTCTTTAAAAAAAAAATTCAAAAACACTTTTTGACATCTTATAAATTTTCAAATATCTTATAAAATATTTTAAAAAATTTATAAGTTCATCCAAATACCCTCTTAGTGTCACGCGCTAGGCACTTTCAAAAGCTTCAATATACGGAAGAAGTCAAATAATTAAATCATACTTGAAAATGGCAATTAATCATATGACAAACAAACTTTTTGGTTACTCTTTTATTTCTTTTTTCTTTAGTTAGAAAATAATAATTAAAATAAAAAAAGAAAAAGAAAAAAGGAAAACCATTGCGAATGTTTGCAAACATCTCATCATCACCAAGACAATCTAGATTTCATCATAAGATTTGCCAATGTGTACTTATCCTTACAACAAACGCACTTAAAAAGGTTTAACTTCTGCCAATTATTAAGCCTAATTATATTAATTGTTTTTGAACCGCACAACTGCAACTATTCTGTGAACCCTTTTTCTCACAAGAAATGATGCAGAAGTCGATAACTACTCTAATTATTTATTAAAACGAATAAACTTATCACTTTTTTCTTCATTTTGACGAATTAAATCTTACGTAATAGTGATACGTCTCTCATTCTGAGCTCTAAAGCTGTGCCTAACGATAAAATGTCGAATATGTTATTTTAATCAAAATTTAGTTGTTTCAAAAATATTTTGGCCCTTTTTTTAATTTTATTTAGTTTTTAGATAATTTTTTTTAATTGAGTCAAAATCTGATTCTGTCTAATTTAAAATAGTGATATTTGAATTATGAGAATTCTATTCATTATAGGGTAATTTTACACAGAGTTTTAGAGGATATTTGGCTAAGTTTATTTACAACATCTTATAAACTCTTAAATTTTATAAAATTTTTCTAAAATTTATAAAATGTGAGATCTCGTCTTTAAAATAAATTCCTAAAGTGTATGAATAAGATAAAATCTCGAAAATTATAAGATGTTAATTAGTAGCCATAATTTTATAATTAAAATTAAAATTAAAAGAGTTTGTAGGTTATTGAATTCTTTACTTTTTCTAAAAAAGATTATGAGACCCTAAAACATCTCATTTTGAGAATTTTTATTTTTTTTAAATTATCAAACACTTTAAAATATTTTATAAACTTCCAATTGACATTTGAAGAGCTTATAAATTTTCCCAAACATCCTCTTATTAATACTATTATTTTTAATTCACACATGCGGACGTATTGAGGATCATTCGAATATGATCTCGAATCTCGCATATATAAATTTAAGAATGAAGTTATTCGATAAAGACTTATTCTTTATTTCTAAATGTGAGAAAATGGGTTCTTCTATTTTTTTTAAAGTTTTTTTTTTCTTTAAAAGTTTTTTGTTTTGTTTCAACATGTTAAAAATAAAGAGGCACTTCTGCATAATTACCTTGATTATAATACTCCCATGATCTAATAAAGTGCCGTTGTCATCAGGATGATAAGTGAATTTGCCCACGCAAATTCCAATGTATACACTTGCGGCACTACCGTCTAGTCTGAATGGTGAATATCTTCTACTTTATGCAAAAAATTATGCCAAACGTGGAATAGCTTAGAGTGTGACTGATTGAATAGGCTTTAAGTTTTAATGATATCTATAGGATTATTCAAGTTTTAATGATATCTATAGTTACACATTTTATGGATTATAAGATGTATATATTGTTGATGGAACTTTTTTAAAAGAAGAATCTTATGAACTCATAAAAATAAATTTAAGTGGAAAGTTTCTATTTTTTTTTTTAAAACACGTACGCAACACAGTAGTACCACTAGGATTTGGATTCTTGATATATTTTTAAAATTTTAACGAACTCTTTTAGTTATCACTATATTAATTATAAAATTATCATTATAAATATCTTATTATGAGTTCTATAACCTTATTCTATTTAACCAAACACTTCACGTGCTTATTTTAAAATAATATCATTTTATAAAATTTAAGAACTTATATTTTTTTGTAAATAAGTTCAATTAAAAAAAATCTACTCTAAATTAAATATTGCACAAAAAATTCTTTATTGTTTGATCGAAACGTACTTATTTATGATCTAGAGTCTGGACTACTTGTGATATAGTCAATGCTTTCTGCTGTTGCGTTTGTTGAATTAACTAAGAAATAAGAAAGTAGTAAATGACTTTAAGTTTTCATGACTACAATCAAATTAAAATCTAATATCTTATAATTTTTAAATATTTATAAAATTTATGAAATATGCAGTATACTCTTATTTTTTTATGCAAATTAGTAGGGGGAAGTGTTGTGGAACTTGACATGTTGACGAAAAATTGAAACATTTTAGATCACGAATTTCACGTGTATGGAAGTTTTACCCTTTGTTATAATTTTCATAAAATTAGGATCGTATGGTAAGAGAGTAAGTATTTCTTGTTCGATTCAACATTTATAGACGATAATTCTTGATAATGAATAAATAGGTTGATGTCGTAGTCTAAAAGTGGCCAATTATTACAAAGTCCAGGCCCAGATTAACAATGGGCTGAGCTCACCAAAAAGTTTTTTGGCCCAATGACTGCTCGACCCAATTAGTAAATCCAGATTTTTTAAAATCTTGGTGCTCGTTCGGTTTTATTTTCAAAGCCTATTCTAACATTTTTTGTTATTTTAAAAATAAAATACATAATTTTTACATATTATCTAGCATTATTTTTAATTTTATTTTCAAAATATATTTTTCAATAGTTTACATATCTTCTACGAATAATGTATATATCTTTTTTCTCTATTCCATTATTTATATCTCTTTTTTACTACAATCTACTAAAATCAACAAAATTATTACTTTTTCAACAATTTATCTGAACATAAACTCATTTTCAATTTATTTCTGTTAAGTGATTTTCAACATTTTGAAAATGATGAAAATGAAAATAAAACCAAACGGCCCTTACTATTTGTAGCATGTATTGTGTGTTTAAAACGTGTATTCTACCAACATGTTCTTTTCTTTTTTTTTTTAGCTTAAATTAAATTAACAAGCTTCTATATCTATGACTATTGGCAAGGTCTCCCTCTCTCACATGTACACATTTTGTATGTGTACTTTAAAAATGGTCCGCGTACAAGTGACAACTTGCACAATTAATTATGTCTTTATCAATAGTACCTGGTTTGGTTTACTTTTCCTTTTTCAGAAAACACGGCAGTCCTTTTTGGACTTTCCAAATATCAGGAAGTGGTTTTAGACCAATGTCCCCTAATATTTGACTTTATTTTAGAAAAAAAAATATTTTGAAAAAATGATAAGAAAATGTGTGAAAAATAAAATATATTTGTTTTGTTTTTGGAAATATTCTTTTTATATAAGTTCTTATCTAATTAATAATATAATATTTAATTTTTATATTATTATATACCACTAAATCAATAAATCTATCATTAATTTCTATTGGTTAAGTTCAATAAATATTTGTATCTATTTTTCAAATGTGGTCTACATATTTACGCCACTATAAGCATTTGTACAATAACAAGATAAAAAAATACACATCTTGTTATCTTTACATTAATCTAAGAACAATCTCAACCATTTTTTCTATCAATATTCATTTAATTTTTGACAAAAACAAATTCCCCATGGCCATCTCAGCAACCCTATACAATATATTTGATTTAATATTATTCCAAAGTTCTTGGCTATATTTCATTGCAAATTACCAATTATTTTTCAACTCCTAAAGTATAAATAAATAAAGCATACATATTTCATAACCCCACTCCCAAAATATATTCAAAAAGGCTTAAGATACCCTTCCAATTTATTTCTTACTCATTTCTTAATGTCTATCGTCCTCTCATTTTTTGTCTCCTATCCAATCTATACATACACATATATAAATAATTTTAAAATATTAATTTTATATTTTGCCCTTTCCCAAAACGTAACAAAACAAACAATTTTCTCCCAAAATATTTTTCACCTATCACAAAAAATACAAATAAACAATTATTATATTTTTCAATCCTACTTTCCAAAAATTATTTCACCAAAATATTTTCATAAAATACTCCAAAATGTAAATAAACAAGCCCCTCGTTTACCTACTTGGGCTTTCATTGAGCGGTGAAGATCAACGGTAAGAAAAGGACCCAAATCAAACGAGTTTGCATGGATTTAAATTAAAAAAAATAAAAATTGTTAGATCTTGTTGATGGATGTGGAAAAACCACAAGAAATGATTGGTTATATTTTTTCAAAATAAAATTATTTAAAAAAAATATAATTAAATATATCCTTATTTTTTTTTCCAACACATCCTCTATTATTCTTCATTATCCTCAAAACTTCATCATTTTTCAATATATACAAACTATATTTTATATATTATATATTTTATTATCATTCTAATAATAAAAAATCACTCAATTCTATTTTCATCCCAAAAATTTAATAAAAAAATATTGATTTGATTGATATAATAAAAAATATCTTCCTCCAAAATATACCAAAATTTTTCAAAATTAATTTTTAACTAATTTTCAAAACATTACCAAAAATCAATTACATTTCTCAACATAATTTTCATATTGTTCAATAATTTATTTCCATAAAACATATAATAAAATCACACAAAAATATAACCAAACATTTCCTAAGATTCCCAGATTGTTTTTCCAACAACAATCATGATATACTATTTTCTAATTTCAATAAATTATTGAGAGGTTTTAAAATATATTAATCATAAAAGCCACGTCTGGACAACAAATTACATGACTTATTCCAAGTTTCCCAATGTACCAATCCAGCGCCCTCGCCTCCAGCACTCCCCACCCCCCGCGTGCTCCTCACCGCCCCCCAAAAAAAGGGGAGAGGAACCAAATCCAGCTCATCACAATACAACACGTGGCACTGATCCACCAATCGACAAGCCTCCGCTAGCCAGCCCACAATCCCAAATTCAAACTCAGAACAAAAAGCATAGGACAATCCATGGATTTCAACATTAAATTCTTTAATAATCACAGTTCTTTCGTATCTTCTCTCTGCTTCGCAAATCTTTCTTCATTAATTACTACAACCTCAGCGGTTACTTCACATCCCATATACGGAGAGTATACGTATAAACATGCAATCACATATACTTCCCGTATCCAATCCCAACGCCTCCTCCTCATCTTCATCGTCCCCAATGATCAAAACTACGGCCGCATCGGCGGGAATGGTGGTGAGATCGGAAGATGATTCGACGAGAATTTTTATGCCTCCATTCTTGGAGGAGGACAAGAAAAATGAGACGAGGCCTTTTATTCCAAGAACCTTGAGTTACACAGATGCTGCCCCGTCCATCGCCAATTCGAATTCATATCAGCAGAAAAGGCGACGGCGTGTGGCCAGTCATGATTGCCTTTTGACTATCTCCGCCGCGCCCCGGCAGTCTCTCGGGCAAGAAATGGGGGGAGCTGTCTCTGATACTTGTGTGGTTACTCGGCTTAGCCTTAAGTTGTTGGGGTATCTGGGGTAAAGATTCTCACTTTGACTATATTTCTTGTGACTCTTAAAAATGGGTTTCGTTCCTGTGCTTGAAGTACACAGATTTGATATTCTAGAAAGGAGACGTTGTGATTTGATTGTTTTTGGGTGCAAATTTATGGATTTGAGCGTCAATTTCTGTTCATTGCTGTTTCAAATACTATGATGCATTACAGGTAAAAATGTTTTGCTTATGAACAATCTCTTTGCATCCTGTAGTTTCATAATTATTCAAAAATTACATGATCGGCCAACAAAAGGGATAGTAAGAATTAATCAAACATGCATTATGCTAAATACTTTGTTATTTTAAACGATAGTAAGAAACTTGTTATGAACACTTATTCGAGCAAAGTTTTCAATTTTGCATAATGACAACATAAGATCTATGGTTATGGATACCAGAAAATCCCATATTAAGCTTCTAGAGGTCAACAAATTTCTTACAATTTGATCTTTTCTTATCATGCAACAGGATGAACGGTGAGGCTATTTTCTCTTTCTTGAAAGCAAACAACTGTAGCACTGAATACCCAATTTTCGTTCCCATCAACAAGACTCTTTTCGTGCTAGTTTGGGATTCTTTTACTCTTCTGGATTCTTTAATTGCACAACTTTTCATCATCTTTGATTCCAAAAGAAGCTTTCCTTTACCCGCTCAACCTTAAGGAGCATTGAACAATATATTCTTCTGATTTGGAGAAAACAGAAAGGAAAAGTAGATATTAGTTGAACTTGGATTAAAAATAGATGTCCAGCTATACAAATGAAACCGTCAGAACTCCTTAAATGATTGAAACAGCATTCCAAGAAAGAAAAAGTTTAAGACATTATTCGAGTTTCCTGATTAAAAAGCATAGTATGAGAAGCCAATCAGCTAAACTTAGTAAAGTATTGGCTTCTGATACAATGTAACCAGTGATTTCATCCTTTTTTCCTGTTTGAGCATTTGGCTTTGTGATCCATTTCAATTTTTTATAATCTTTACATCAAACACTTTACTACTACTCTTCAAGCACAATTATTGCTTACATTTTCGTAAGCTTAACTTTTAAATACTTTCTAAGCCTTTATGTTTTTCAGGGTAGGTTACAGATGGATCATCAGATTTCTTGCCCTTGGATGTTATGCTTTCCTTCTTTTTCCTGGTTTTCTTCAAGGTTTGAGCATTTATGTATTACTCTTGGACTTCAGCATTCTGCTCTTTTTCTGTTGCTTGTGGAATGTGAGTATTGGTTAAACATGCCAGTTTCATAACCTAAACTAATTTACTTCTCTGCTGCAGTTGGATATTATTACTTCTTCTCTAATCAAATACGTAGGGGTATAGTTTATGGAGACCAGCCCAGAAATAGGTGAGGTTTTTCTAAGCTTTGTTTATTATATTTTGATTTAACAGCAACAAGTAGGGGTATAGCATATAGTTTTATGGTACATAAATTTTTTCTTAGTTCTTTTCATTTTTTGATTGTTTTTACATAGCTAAAAATTCCTGCAACAGGCTTGATCTTTACTTACCAAAAAATAGTGAAGGGCGAAAGCCAGTTGTTGCGTTTGTAACAGGTGGAGCCTGGATTATTGGGTATGCTTCCATTCTTGTCTCCTTTTGACAACATTGTACTTAATAATGTAATGCTTTCAGATTATTCAATTCTTTGGAAGGTAGGAGAGTTATGTATATTTTGAAAAATAGTTCTTAAATAAGTAATGTAGCCTGCTGATCTGAATCTGAACCATGGATAAAGTTTCTCTTCTTGTAAAATTGTGCCAAAAGTACTTGGCAAGTCACGGTTATGTGATTGGACTTTTTGAATTCTCAATGTTTAGCTTTGTTACTTTATGATGACTGACCTATACATAACAACGTTGGGAAGTGGAGATAAAATTAAATAATGTTAAAATCTCAAAACCTGGCCTGGTGAACCAGATTTCGCCATAAACCATTGGTTGGAGATCAGATCTAGATGGATTAAAATAATTAAGTTCTCCTTATATTCATGAATGTGGATTATAGAACTGATCTATCATGATCAGGTAGGATGTGTTTGTTAGCTAAGCATCATATCTATAAACTCTTGTACAAATTCTGACAAGCATTTCTGCTGTTACAGTTATAAAGCGTGGGGTTCCCTCCTAGGACAACAGTTATCAGAAAGAGATATTATAGTAGCTTGCATAGATTACAGGTAACATAAATTTGTTTATCTTTAGTTGATTAACACTAGCAGGCTAGCACTCTGTTCCATGTGAAATTTTTGTTCATGTGTCAAAACATTTGCACTTACTTTCTGCACCATATGCATGGTGCTTTTTTACATTTAGTATATGGACAACTTGTGCTGGATTTATGTAAGATTTCGTGTGATCTTGAATCCTTGAACATCCAGCCAATACACACATATTGAACACTTGAATTCTCTTTATATTTATCTTTTGGCCATTCTTGGACAACATAATTATGATTCAATGTGCAAGCAACTATGATGAGGTGCTGGGATATTAGCCCATGTGCATATTGTCTATAGAACGGAATAACTGTACTTTCAACCTCCTGCTTTTAAATTTTTACACGACTACGTCCACCCATTGCAAAATATGATGGAATTTTTATCTCCACTCTGATTCATATTAAAATTTTATGATGGAAGAAGCTTAGACAGAAATACAAGAAGGACTAAAAGAGTGCAAAGTACTTGATGGTTTCTCTCAGGATGGTTCCAGCCCCAAAACAAATTGAGAGAACTTCTTCATATATTTCTCTAATACACAGCCAAATGAAGAGTTCGATGAACTTAAAATAGCAATGAGCCATCACTGAGTTCTGAACAGCACATTGCAGAATTGTCATTATCTACAAGATTTTAATAGAGAAAGCCCGTTATATGAAATACTTCTATAAAGATACTGCACATTATAAACATATCTCATTCTTCTTAGACAAACTTGAGGCATAAGAGCTTTAATAACTTGTCAGACTTCCAGGCTTGGATGATGCTGGAATTGGAACTGATTCGATTAACTAACTTTGGCATTATTAAAAGAATTATCTATTCTGGTTCTTCTAATTGAAGGTCCACGGAATGCAATAAAATGTACACGTAATAACCAACAGCCAAAATCAATTTAATCTGATTGATAGTCTGCTTGCAGGAACTTTCCCCAGGGAACTATTAGTGATATGATCAAAGATGCTTCTCAAGGTATCTCATTTGTCTGTAATAATATTGCTGAATATGGAGGGGATCCTAACAGGTAGTTTGTTTGTTTTTGCATTATTTTGACATTATCAGCCTACCTATCTAACAGGAATTTGTTCCCTTGTTTCTAAATTTGTTAGAATTTATCTTATGGGGCAGTCAGCTGGTGCGCATATTGCTGCCTGTGCTTTACTAGAGCAGGCAATCAAAGAGGCTGGTGGAGAGAAGACTTCTTGGAGTGTCTCTCAAATAAAAGCTTATTTTGGTTTATCTGGAGGGTGAGCTTGTGTTCAAAATTGTACTCCACATCAGCTAATTACTTGAAACTTCTCATAATTCTTGCACTGTCATTTGACTTAGTTCGTTATGAACGCATCTGAGCCCATTAGGTGAGGCATAGTCAATTATATGGACACTCAAAGAAATATATGCCCTTGGAAGTATCTTAGAATGAAATTTCTTACTGGTTTTCTGACCTCAGCTTATAATCAAGACTATAATGTAAGATGCACATTATCAAATTATCTGAAAGATATATTAGATTCTTTAGATCTTTTCAGGTTTAATCTTGTTAATACAACCAAAATTTCAGGGACTCAGTTATGGAGTCTTCCAACTCTGTGTTTTCAGTTAAAATATTTGATGGCATTAGCTAAGGAGGTGCAATGAGTTTCTTAGTCTTCATCTGCCTATAACTATGCAATCTAATTTAAACACACAAACTTCCATAAGCACTCTATCTACTTCGATGGTGTGAGTTGTTGCTTTATGGGATGTGTATATTGGTCCTTCGATCAAGCTGTCTTTTCTGTTTGTCTTCCTTCTTCTACAAGGAAGAAGATCAAAATATTAATGATCTAGCATCACTTATTTTTGGGACTCTCCTTTGCTTATTAATATTAATTCGTCCTTTTTTTTATGTGTATTTTTTTCTCTCCGTCTCTTATTTTGTAAGATTTAGAAGCAGCTTAATGATTTATCCCTTCACACATACCCTCATCTTTTCTTTGTTAGTCAAAAGGATCTGATTTCCCAACCTCTGCCCTCTCTGTTGGAATACTGTGTGATATGAATGGAAAGTGATTTCCCTGTGTTTGGGTCTAATGGTTTGCTCTCAAGTATAGATAGATAGATTAAAATATCTGGGGTACTGTCCTGTGTGAATGCAGCTTTCACTATTTTCTTAGAATCTGTAAACTCTTTAAAAATCAGTAGGTTAAGGTTTGGCAAGCAAGCTAGCTTATCTATCTGGGGGTTGATTGATGAGATTTTCTTTTCTTTGCAGTTCCTGTTACTATATTAATAATATGTTGAAAGTGAATGCTCTTTAAAACATTCATGGACAGGTACAATTTTTTCAAGCTGATAGATCACTTTCATAGTCGAGGGTTATACCGTTCAATTTTTCTAAGGTGATATTGCCAATTTCCTCATTTCTAGCAGATGTACACCCATGCATTCTTGCTGCCTATCTTAACTGTCTCCTGTATTATCTTGACGATGATTTATCTCACCTGCGCAGCATAATGGAGGGGGAAGAATCTTTACAACGATATTCACCAGAAGTAATGGTGCAGGACCCAAACATTAGGAGCGCAGTTTCTCTGCTACCTTCTATAATCCTTTTCCATGGAACTGCAGATTATTCTATTCCGTCTGATTCCAGGTCTGAATCTCATTTGATTAATACAAGGTCACATGATTTCAGTTCATTGTCTATCTCATAAACAATATGGCTTACATCTTATTACCGTAATTTTGCTAGTTTTCGCTTGATACCATCTTTCATATAGCCTATGACACTTGGGCTGATCAAATACTGTTGTTTCCACAGTAAAAGTTTTGCTGAGACTCTTCGGAGCCTGGGAGTTCAAGCTGAATCAGTTCTATATGAAGGAAAGACACACACAGATCTGTTCCTTCAGGTACCAGGGCCGACCCAGATTGCTTCCCCGTCCAATGCGTTCAAGTTTTCTTATTCATAAATCCAATGAGTTCCCTTTCATCTGTCTATGCTCGTGAATTTCCTATCTTTTTTGGTTTGGCTATTTGTTCTTAAAATATTTCATCTGCACAAAATTCAGGATCCAATGAGAGGTGGCAGAGACGAAATGTTTGAAGATTTAGTTGCCATGATACATGCTGGTGATGCCCAAGCTCTAGCCAAGGATGCTACAGCAACTCCAAGACGGCGTCTAGTACCTGAACTCATGTTGAAATTGGCCCGCAGTGTCAGCCCTTTCTGATCATCAGTTTTTATCAGTTCCTAGCTGGGACTACAAAATATAAGTACGTATATATATATATATTCTTGGCCTAATCTATTTTTTTTGGGTTACTCCATTGAATACTGTGAGACCCTTTTATTAGAAAGAACAGATCTGTAAGACTCGTTGGATTTTATTGTTTCCTTCAGTTAGAGCTTAGAACAACATTTTCTGGTATGAAGTTGAAACTCCACTGCAACAACAGTTCGGTCAATTGTAAACTTTTCAGAGAGCAGTAGATCCTCAAACAATTTGTCGTATTGTTTTGACTAACTTGAGAGCGATTATCAACAAAATCAGTACTATTTTGCAGCATTTATCCAAAAAAATCTGTCGTTTCTGTAAGCAGCCTTGCCATTTTTTTTGAAATAAGATCAGCAGCAACAAACAAAGAAATAAGGCATTGCAGTGCTTTAACTAGATAACATCATTTTATTAGGCCAAGCCAAAGAAGAAAAGGGTACATAATCACAAGCCAAACACTGCATAGCATTAATAAACTTAAAAAGCAGCCACAAATGGGCTGCTTAAGAGGGTTCCACGCATGAAATTACATCAACTTTTCTTCCTCTCATTTTTTTCCTCCTGGCTTGGCACCTGATGCCTAGAAACACAAATAAAGAACGTTGATGAGGTTATGTGAACAACAATTAGAACTCTTAATTAAACACAAAAATATGCCTCAGTATGCAAATTTTGAACACAAGTTACCTTCTTTTTAGGCTCCCGAGGCTTCTGCTCGCCCTTGGGAGGGCCCTGTTTGGAGCCTGGAGCTTTGCCAGGTTCTTTCTTGGCCGGGCCAAGTGGTTGAGATGGAACAGGTTTCTCAGGCTTGAGAGATGCCATCTATTAAGAGCTTAAGAAATATTAAGTTTCTTCTTTGCTGATATCTGATCTTATCCCTCTTGTTGTGTATGTATTTATAGGTTTTAGTTTGGCAAGTATGAGAGATGGAATAAGAACTATAACTAGTTGTACCAAATGCCATCCAAGAAATTGGAATAACTCATCTGAAGGCCTCTTTACTTGGGATGCTGCATCAGATGCTTGGAATAGAGACCCATGCTGATAGCATTTGAGCATAATCCTGAGCAGTGAGAATTTTTTTTCACTAGAGAAAGGTTCCCTGATGAAGGATAACATTAAGAAAACATATCAAGCGTAAAAGAGGAAGATATTTCTGATAACAGCACCACTAGTCAGTAGACACATTAAACTTTCTGTGTTTGGAAGAAAAGTAAACAATCTGGGCTTTGCTATAAATTTGAAGGGACCAGAAAGAAAAAGCCCAACCGTGAAATTTAGTACGCATCACAAAAGCTCTGCTGTAAGTTTGCACTTTATTGTATTTCAGAATTGTAAGTTGGATGTGAAAACCCCAAGTTAGGTGGATGGTGGGGGTGGAGGTTTGGTTTGTATCTGGACAGCATAATTAGGTCACCATCAGCCGGACATCTGCTGACAGTTGCTTTGGGTACAGGAATCTCTTTTGGTAGTGCCACTGCCATAATATAGTAAAAGTGTTTCGCTCGTCACAATATTCAGTTTTGTGGTATTATTGAAAGAGTTGATGGTTTTGATTTAATCTATAAGTTACTTCCAATTTATTTATTTATTTAGGTGCTTTTTTATAAGCATGTCAATAGAATAATATCTTATGAATTTAATCTTCTATGTCTTTGATGATTTTGATCATCATTGTTGGTTCGTGGAAATTAATGGTCACACCTCCTCTTTTCAAACTTCTTAAAAGAGCATTTTTTATGATATTTGATCTCATCACATGCTAAGACTTGCATAGAGGATTACCTTCCTTACTCATTATTTTGAGATATTTTTTTAGGACAATAACTTCTATTAACGTATGCCAGCAAAATAATATCTTGTAGAATTGAACCCTCCAAAAAGCAGACTTGATCCTCACGCCATTACACTAATTATTCTTTTGGACCCGAGTATGATTCTTATTCAGCTTTAAAAACCTCCTATTCACATTGAAATATCAGAAACAAAAAGAAAGCCTTCCAGACTGCTTTTTGAAGCAACCGTGCTGTCTGTTGAGGTTTAGGAACCATTCTGTCTTTTCATGTTCAAGGGGCTATTGCTGAAAATTCAGAAGGCAGGATCTAGATGAGCAAAAAGACAACACAAGCAAACCAGTTAATCAGTGCAAAAAACTGGACAACCATATCTCGTGGCTTGTTCCAACGAGTCTACTGCCTATGCGTGCAAACAACTAGGAGGGAGCAATTTCATCAATGATTTAGAAAATACATATTTTCCTACTTATAGGTATGCCAATGATGCTCATCAGCCGGTGTTCCTCATCCCAGCAGCAATGCCATTTATCGTGATAAGCAGGGCATCTCGTAGTTTGTTGTTGTCATCATCCCGTCTTAACCTTTTCAGTATCTCCACCTGCAGCATATTCATTGGATTCAGATAAGGAAGCCTGCTCTCAATTAGCTTCCGGAGGCTTCGGTTGTTTTCCAACAATTTTTCATGTCCAGTAATCAATAGGACAAACTTTTCTGCAGTCAAAAGCTCTGTCCTTAGCTCTGCCCCCAGATTTTGCCTGCTCTCAGACACTAAAACTTCATCATAGTGCTTGGCTATTGGGATGTCTGCTTTCCCCAGAACCATTTCTATTAAGTCAACAGTGGATTGGAAGAATGGCCATTCTTTATACATTGCTCGTAAATCTTCTGTATGCCCCTTCTCGCAGATGCCCTTCAAGCCTGCACCAACTCCAAGCCAAGCAGGGAGGACAAATCTTGTCTGAGTCCAGGCAAAGACCCATGGAATTGCCCTCAGGTGTCCGATTCCAGTTGAAGTCTTTCTTCGCGTTGGGCGGCTTCCGATGTTGAGACAGCCGAGCTCAGCCTGAGGCGTGGCCTCATGGAAGTAAGCAAGAAATTCTGGGTTTTCATAAACAGTGCTCCGGTAGTTACTACAACTGATTTTAGAAATTTCATCCATTAGATTACACCATTTTTGTTCCTTAGGTGGCTGTGGAGGTCGTAAGGTAGAAAGAAGCACAGCCGTTGTGTAGATCTCTAACTGCCGAACAGCCATTTGTGGTAGCCCAAACTTGGCCTGCACCATTTCTCCTTGTTCAGTTGTTCTTAGAGTACCCTGCCAATTCATGGAAACAACCATTGCCATTGGTGAGACACAATTTATCAGCTGGTATGTAAAGGCATAACCAAAACTGACAGCACATTACAAGCTTCTGAAGAAAATAGGTCAAATTAGTACTCAAAAACCTGTCCTTTTGCAGTGGCTAATCACAAGTAATTTAAATTGACTTCGAGTGAATTGCTCAAGCATGAACAAAGAACTACAGTTTCCAGAAAACTACTGACAGATAATATATTAGCACATAAAAAGTTTATTCCCATGCTTAAAGATCCCCACATTTCAGTAATCTAGAGGAAACTAACAGAGTGGTTCGCTTCATGTGAAACAGGGAAAACCTTGGAAATATGAAAAATAGCTGATCTAGAACAATGGTAGGCATACATACCAGTGCAGAGTGCTCTCATATTTTGTGTCCTTTATCTGTTCTTTCAAACAATAAAATTTTTACCTAGACATTTTCCAGAAGTAAATAGTAACCATTACTATGGAAATACGCATTTCGTGACGTAGTCTGGAATGACCACCAAACCTGATATTGTCTGCTGAATTTGCTTTTCATATCTGCTGATTTATGATTGCATATGTTTTAATTGCCTTTCTTTGCAATCTACATTACTGAGCAACAAAATTCTTAACCCAACATAAATCACCCCTCCCATGCTATATCCCGGTTCTACCTACATAGAGTTGGACTGCTTTGTTCACTTTGCTTAATTTGATTCATACTGATGTGCAAAAAAATTTTGCTGAAGGAGTTGAAAGAGACAGCAAATGCACAAAATTTGGGGAGTACATCTTATTATATAAAGTAATATCTGACGAATGTTAACTTAAAAAAAAAGAGTAAATGGAGATTCAAACTGGATCTTACCATAACTGAACCAGGTGGTTGAGATTGAATGGCAAGATGCGTTGGACCACCACCGCGTCCAATACTGCCTCCACGACCATGGAATAGAGTAATCTTTATGCCATATGCATTGCATGCAGCTACAACATCTGCTTGAGCTTTGTAAAGTTCCCATGCAGCAGTAAAGCGGCCAGCATCTTTGCCTGAGTCTGAATATCCAACCATCACCTGTCCAATTGATATTGCTTAAGGTCAGATCTGCCCCGAGCTGCCACAATGAGAGTATAGTTGTAGTACACATACCTCCTGGTGTCCATTATGGTTCTTAATGATATGTTCACGGTACCAACCAATTGATAGTAGCCTTCTGAGGACTGACCCAGCTTCTCTCAAGTCCTTCACAGTTTCAAATAGAGGAACAACACGAAGCCTATACAAGAAAGAGATATTCTTTGTAAGAGCTTAAATTTATACAATAAATGAGCTCAAAAGAGGTAAAAAAAACATGCCATTTTTCCAAATAATCTGTTTCTCCATAGCAATTTACTCTTTGTCAAATGTCTGCATGGATCCTCCATGACACTTTAAAAGGTATTAAAGCAAGGACATGAAAGGTTCACTGCTTATAGATTTTTTTAAGGATAAGGATAACTATAATTGTATCTCTAGAAAAATTCTAACCTAGTAGCACAACCATTTGTTTCTTAAGAAAGTAACTAGAAATTGTGTCATATTAGTGAAAATTAACCATTGGTTTGAATTGAAGTACCGATAACACCTTGTAAAGTCGTTTGGCGTTGAAAGACCAAGGATAATAAAATGTTTTTGCATAAAATGACTAGGCACATAGAATCATACACAAACTTCTACTTTCTGTTTTCCCACCACATAACATCAGATAAAAATATATTCAGTTTCTCTTGAATACTAATACAAGATGGAACTGGGAAAGACAACTGCTTAAATGTGAAAGAAGCATTCATATCCATTCATTTTTATCAAAATTATTTTCCTTATAATCTGCATCCTGATGGTCAATGTAATCCACACAAATGGAAGCAAAAACAGTATGTTTATAGGTTAAGTTGAAGGTGCAAGCTTTATGGTGGTATTTTCAGCAGACAATAGGCATCTTACGTTCCACCAGGACATGGTCTGCCTAGTTCTCCGGCAACAGCAAGGCGAGCATCCTTCTGCAAGAGCTCTACAGCAAGAACATCACTAGCCTGCCATTCATCCAGGCAAAATGGCAATTATCACACCGAATCAAAGCAAGGAAGAGAAGAATAATTAATTGTTGACACGACATATAGTGGAATGTTGTTTGCTGTAGCAACAGGGTCATTTAGAGTTGGCTACAAATTACAAGTCATACATTGGAGGCCATAGAAATCACATATGCTCCAAGTGAATCACTTCCCAGTTCAGCGGCTACTCTGAAGGCGTCTAATACTTCTTTAACATCAGGGGCAACCTAATTGAAAATAAAGTAATGAAATAGCAGTAATATTAGTAATGAACTAGCAGTTATATGATAGAAGCAATGTTAAAATAAAAATATGATCTATGGAAACAATAAACAGCCAGGGATTTAAACAAGCCTTCCAAACTATTTCAAAAAACTCCAGTGTAGGATTTTTTTTTACTTCATTGTTCAATCCATATAAGACTAACATGATCAGTTTGCATTTTGCCTACATTTCTTTTCACAAAATGAAGACTACAAGCCATACAAAAATGAATAAAGCAGGATCTGCAGGGTCCATGCCTTTAGATAACTTGTAGTTAGATAAGATCATATTATCAAGTTTTCATTTCACTGTAATAATCCCTCATATATCCCAATTTCCAACTATTCTCCATTGGATACTGAAACTGAAAATTTTTATGTAGGTTCTTCACTTTGTTGTCAAGCTGACTTTTCGTGAGAAGGATGTATGCAGGTAGTCCAGTTATGTGATGGATTGCTTTCTTATTTCCTAAATCTGTTATGTTCTGCTGCAGCTTTCTCATATAGATTCACTCATATCATACTTCGTGATTGATGGTGCTTCTTGATCAACATAGTGATGTGAAATATTGATGATAATATATCCCTAGTATCTTCCTCTGCATTAGACTCTTATAAGAAAATAAACTTTGAGAGCGACAAAAGAGGGGCAGGGCTTGGGAGATGGAGTTGATGCTTTGTCAAAAGTTAAGGACGGATATTTACACTTCGTTTAATCTTACCATCCCCAACCTCAAAATCCTGGCACCCCCGGTATATCATCATCCATCATACACTACCATTATGTTCTAACATCGAAGTAACATGTTGTACATAAATGTTTGTTTAGACTAGCACCCAACAAAGGTACATGTTTTTGGAGTGAGAGTGAGAATTGCAACCAGTAAGAGAGTAGCTGTAATTGCAATTACTGAAGATAAGAAGATTTTATTGTCCAAAATTAAATCAATTACCTCTATAGTTGGAGGAACTAGTGGTCTCTTCCCTTTCAGCTCTCTTGTCAGGAATTCAAGTTTCTTATCTTCATCCCACTCACTATAGGTACCCATATCCAGGTATCTAGTTATTGCATCAAGTGTTTCTGAATGTCTACCAGATTCCTGGTAAATTATGCATGACAGTTAGCACAAGTAGCAGCATAAATAATTGTTGTTTGGAACAAAAAGATGGAATTACCTGACGAAGGTCAAGCTTCATTAGTACCATCCCAAAAGTAGCAACACGTCGAATTAGGTCAGCCAGCCGACCGTCGGCCAAGATCGTAGAGCCACAAGATTGCTGCAAATATTACAATCACTCAGTATCATGAACATATTCAAATGTTAACTGACTAAATATCTAAACCATTCAAGAAACTTAGGAATTTAAGATACCAGTGAGTCATAGCACAGTAATAGAGGCTCCAGAAGTTGCTCTGATGTTTCATAATAGTCCCAAGAATCATATTCACAAGGAAGGTCCTCAAGAAGAAGTTCCAGCCTTCTCCGTGTCTTTGAAAGCTGAATTTGGACAGAGGACACCTTATAAGGAGATAAAAATTAGAAGCACCAGAAAGGGAAAAAGAGTTCAGCATCCAATCTATGTCACTGAATGAGATTGCTAATTTTATCCTGGAGAAGCGAGTAGATTTTGTATTGAACACTATACCCTCTTAAATATGGTGCTAGCAGAACATACATCACCTCAAGATTGAGGCAAAGAACCAAAAAAGAAAACAGAAAAAACATGATGTCAATGTCCAGATTTACTGTAACCAACATGTGAGTGAAGAAGTAATGTAAAAAGAAAATGAGATCTTCGTCTTTTATATTGAATATTTAGATACATAATAGAAATAACGCAAGGTGTTTGTCACATGTTTACTTGGCAACCTGGTTTTGCTCCTCCTAGGTGCAGCTTCTTATATTTTACTAGCAACTCTCAATATGACAAGAAAATGAATGAAATAGATCTATATCATCTACGGCACCAAACTCAGAGGTAACAGCTTGGTACAAAGTGTCGTAATTAGACATCTCTGTTAGCATTACTGGGCACTGTAATGTTAACTGAATACTGCATGAGTTACTTCTATATGTCATGTGCATGAGTCAATTGCTTAACTCAAAATGAAACTAGTGACTTCTTGAAAAAGTTGCTTCCCCTTGCATGGGTAAATTCCTGTAGTATATCAGAATTCCCTGTTTAATTGTTTCTCCATAATTCTTTCCCCTTCCAGGTTCCTCATCCCCCCATAACCCCCCCCCCTCCCCCAACCAAAAAAAAAAAGAGGGGAAAAAAGGGATTCCTTAGGTGAATATAGCTATAAACCATCGAAAATGAGGTGGAGCAATCAAAAACCATTACCGATTTGATTTGTTATGCACTCACTGTACCACGATGAAACAACTAGCTGATGGAACTAACTCGAGCATGAATATAAATAATAAAGAACTTAGATATATCATCTCCCAGATTGCTTGCAGAAGATTTAATCAACAACCAGATCATAGAAAAGGAGCAAAATAGAATGACCCAACTCTGTAGGCAAGATATTTCAAATGCAATTTTTCACATGGCATAGGTCCAATGGAAAAGCATAATTAATATATTGGAAGTCTAATAGGTCACAATAATGTGAGCAGGACAAGTTGAAATGGTTCTCACCCAACGACAGAGTAATGCAACAAACAGGATGGAAGAACCAACAATTTTCTGGGATTCAAACATCAATTATCTGAAGCCGAATATGAAATAGAAAATTAATTTCAGTTCTGAGGTCAAATGACAGAATATCAGAAAGAATTCCCATGAAAAGAAAAAGGAGTGATGCTACAAAATTTAGTAAATTTTATGGGGTAAACTGACGTTTGAATGATAAGTTTCTGGAATGAAATTTTTACCAAAAAGGTCAACTATAACCCTTCATTAAATGTAATAGCACTATAACCCTTCATTGTTTTGGAGAACTTCTCGCACTCATTAGTAAAGTTTGGTCAAAAATATGACGTGGAAATGAGCAATTTTGATGAGAAAAATAGCTTTCATTCAGGTTAGAGACAAATTGTGAATGGCAACGCACAAGCCATTTTCAGAGGATATTTTCATTATAACAGAAATTTGAATCAGAAACAGCACCTTTTCTTTCACATCCCCCAGAACAACTCTGTAAGGAGCTATTCCAGGTATCTGGGAAGAGCTTGGTTCCAGAAGCCTCCGAAAACTGGTCCTTCCTATCTGAGATTCGGCAAATAGTCTTCTCTGAGCTGGAAGTTGACCTGAGCTAGAAGATGATGCTCTCGGTGTTACAGGTTGAGAATTTCCTGAGTTATTAACGTTGCCATTTCCATGTGTCTTGATGGAAAGTTTATTAACATCACTTGAAGATTCTTTGAATACCAGAGTCTCCTGACTATCCTGTAAGGAGGAGGGCGAGAAGCATCTTAGCATTACAAATTGAGAAAGCAGAGAGCAGAAACACATTAAGTGTTGCAGAAACTGGAACAAGTAAAAATATTTTCCTGAATCTACTTTACCTTATGATTCAACGGCATGAATTCTGACCCTGGAAGATCTAGTCGAGGATAGTGAGAGTCCACGTCATTGTGTTCTACCAGAAAAGCACACAAAAGAAGAATGAGAGAATGGCAAAGTTCTTGTCACAACTTTCAACAATAAAAGATAACATTAAACAGTTCAAAGATATCAGAATAGAACTCCCTGAAAAAAATGGAAGCAGCAGAGCAGTGATCTAGTAAGTGCATGATATCATGAGATATGAAAATCCCAAAACACCGAAATCGACAGGGTTCAAAGGACAAAAAACAATGCAAAATGGAGCCCAAGTTGACAAATAATTGTAGCAGATAAGAAAGCTCTGGCACCATGAAGAACCAAGAATCACAATCTAGTAAAGTATAACTGAAAAATGATCAAAAAAAAAAAAAAAGCTGCGGAGAGTTCAGGATTCCATTAAACTACCTAATACTTCCAATAATACTGACTTTTCTCCAAGGGAGAACATCTAATGGCCATGGAGAACTCAAGGAACAAACTCTGGGAGCAATCACACACACGGAATGAAAGAACGTAAGAAAGAATTGCATCTTTCTTGTGGTGATTAAACTCAACGAGTACAAAATCACTGGTTGACATTGATTGCTTTGAGAATGGAAAAGCACATGTGCAGCACATAGTCAACAACATACACAATCCTAACTATCAAGATCAAGACATTAACCTGCACAAGAGGGTAGATCAGCTCCAGCAGGAAGCTTTGTTGGAAGAGATGGAGTATGATTGCTATGGTTCTTAAATTGACCCCAATTTGATTGTTGACTCCAACTTTCATGCCGATCCTCCAGTGATTTTTCTGAGACACATTTGAGCTACAAAAAGTTAGGAGTAGTTCATCTGTGCTGCAATAATGGTCCAATCTGTTCATTAAAGGGATAGCTTGAGGACATCACACATTCACCACAACAAATAGAACATTGAAAAGAATGACATTTAAGTCCTTGGCTTACAATTCAACAGTTTATAACTAATATGTTGCATAAATAGGTGAAATGCTCAGTATGCAAAAAGGAAAGAAAAGTGTCAAAGGAGCATAAATTGATAAAGTTGAAAGACCGAGACTCTCCAATACCATTGCAAACCCAGAGCAGAAACCTTTTTTCAAGCACCCATCCCAAATCCTACTGGCAGTGAGTACAGAGGTCACCGACTTATATACCAGTTCAGAAAGTTGTAGTTGGTCAACGTGCAACAAGGTCAATAGCATTTTGAATTTACACCAGGCAGAACCAATCAAGACAACAGGTCCAAGTAAAAAGTTTTGCTTTCC
>JACGDI010005395.1:415531-431206 GCA_014898725.1 Jacaranda copaia
TATCAATTACAGGGCTTTCAGCATCATAATTTAAGGAACGCTGGAATATGATTTACAGCTTCAAAATACGTTCTTATCCAGTAGTCAAAGCTAAATTTAGGGCAATAGAAGCTAAAAATGCAAGTAGTTGAAAGATCAAGGCAGCCATTATCAACAAATAATCAATGAAGTTGAATATATGTTGTTGATGAGCCTGGGAAATTTGACAGAAAGATATCTGGCCTCAAAACACATGCTTCAAACACAGCTTTACAAAAGCTCAAGGTCCGATAGCTTATAAACTGTAGATGCATACTCCAACATGAGGAGACATTTTTTTACGCTTTGTCACTTAAATGGACCAATATTTTTATTGACCATCATAAGAACACAATTCTCACATTTATTAAATAAAAAAAATGAGTCCAAAAGAAATATGATTTGCCACTCAACATATCAAAATAGGATTACTATTAGAAAGTATTTCTCTTATTCTAATGTTACTATGGCAAATGGGTACCTTCATACATCTGACTTTGCACTCACCAAAAAGACAAACAATACATAAAAATGTCCACAGACAAACAATAATTCAATATACCTGTGATGAGTTTCTGCAATCCCTGTCAGGTTTAGATAATGACTGAATGCTCGTGCAAGTGATAGTGCTTCCTCAAGTGTCATTTTAGACAACTCTGCAGCCATTTGCTTCTCAAGAAGCTCTGCTGTGTCCTCAATTCCTGCCATCCTCATGTTGCATGCACTCTACCATCCATATTTTATTCATTCATTAGTATTTGTACTCGGGCACACACTCACACACACACATTATATACCCAAGAAAACACTTCCCTCCTTAAATCGCTCAAAGAAGTCCAAATTAAGACTTTCAAAAAGTACTTCATGCATACCAAAGTACTTGACCCACAACACCCGCATTCAATCGATATGCTTACACAGAAAAATTATATCGGTAGAAATAAACCTCCATTTGAAGCAAAACACGTATTCTACCAGTATAGAAAGATCTATGCATCTAGCATATGTTACTGGGAAAACACACAATTGCACCATTCATATCAAATTCAACACTCCAGTAAAACAATCTAATGATTTCTACATTTGAAGGGCCTTCGCATATAAATGGATAACATGAAACCATTCACCAGAGATGAAACTGGAGGCAACACTGCGAAAATTTAAAAGCAACCATCTACACTAATCCACATTGACGACATGATATGCATGCAGTCCAAGATAACCTTAGAGAACAAAACAAACTCCATAGTCCAGAATAAATTAATCAAAGAGCACTAGAACCACAGAAATATACGAAGTTCAAGTGCTACAGTGGAAAGAGCACTGCAAGACCAGTATACTGCAAGATAATGAAACCCAAGAAATCAAAAATTTCCCAAAAAATAAAAAGGAACTCAAGGAAACTAAACATTTCGAGAAACAACAGCAACCCAAGGCAACAAACGGAGGAAATGGAGAAAATCCAAGAAGCAGAGTACATGTCAAGGCTAGTGTTATAAAACAAGTTGAAAACCCTGGCAAAAAAAGAATCAAAGAAACCTGAGCGAGAACTCTGGTTCTTTCTAGTTTTTCCATGAATTGGGTGCCAACTTCTCTTTGAAGAACATCATTGAGAAGGTTCCCCAGTAATCTGCAGTCATCTTCAAACCCCTGAAACGATATTTCCTCCGCTATATCATCTGTGATATCCGTCATATTTCCTTGCTTAAATCGACGTTACTCTACAGAGTGATTGGTATTGGAATGGTGATGGATCAACAAATGAGAGCGCAGTGGCGTTGTGTGCGTGACGATGAGCCACTTCTGCTTCGTTTTGTTGGAGGAAGAGAGAGTTATTGGTGCAAGAAATGTGGGGCTGTGATGCTTTTACCGTGAGGAGGGGGGAAGGAGATGGCGCCACGTGGCATTAACAGCGCAATTTATGGCAATGTTTTTGTCGTCTTTTGGTGGGACTAGAGCAACGGTTGTAACAGTAGGGCGCTATGTGTCCTTGCGCTGCAGTGTTTGTTGTCTCTTGCTAATCTCTCACCATTAATTATAATTGCTGGGCAAATAATATGGTTGGTTTTGTTAAATTATTTATCCTTGCATAATTGACATGTAATTCGTTAAAATTTGAAAAAAATTTGTTTGGATGGTTTGGTCAAATTCAACTGATTAATTAAATGACAATTAATATTTGAGAAATCGGACTCGTGAATGAATTAGTGACTTTATTAATTACTGATTCAATCGATTTAACTAATTTAATTAGTGTGACGTTATAACTATATTTAATATTATATAAATATATTAAAAATATAAAAAATATAATTAAGTATTAAAAAATAAAAATTACCTAGTATTATGAAACTTTCTTTAAACTATACTCCATAATAATATCTATACATCAATTTAATATGTCAAATCATAAAACAAGACGTGTTAGAAAATATCTTTATAGAATCTATTACAACATACAAAAATAATAAACACTAACTCAAACAACATAAAAGTTTCAAATATAAACAAAAACTAATATTACAATATCACATTATACAAATTTTCAATCTTCATATGCAGTCTCGTTAAACCTTGTTAAATGAACAATATTTATAATATGTTTGGGATTTGATGTTTGGACTTTGGAGAGGATATAAATGAAAAAATAGAAGGAAAAAAGAAGGGAAAAAGGAGATTGGAAATGAAAAAGGGGACAGTCGAGTGTTTCTGTCTTTGGACTTTGCTGGGTCCCGCTGCTGCTTGCCTTTTGTTGGAGATTTGGAGTGTTGGTAAGTTAGCCAAGGTTAGGGTTTTTACTTTTTACTTTATATTTAATTAGTTTTTAGTTTTTATTTAAAAGATAAAAAAATTAATAATTGATTTAAAATAAAATCGGTTCACCAGTTGGCATTGGTTTTATACATCAAACCGGAATAAAACTTTGTCCGGTCTGATTTTTCGCTCATTGATAACAGTTACTATTGTCAAATGCTCGTTACTGTTGAAAAAAGGTCTTCAAACATGGTTTGATCAAATTCAACTAATTAAGCATACAATAGTTATTATTACTTGAATGGACATTGCTATTGAAAAGATATCTTAAATTCTGTATTAATGGTGAAAGATAATTTAGTCATATCTAATTAATTATACAACAATTATTATAATTCGCTACCATAAAAAAGAGGTTCAAGTTAGTTAAATTCCACAATAACAATGAAAGCATTCATTTCAAGCTAGATCACTTTATCATTAAAGTGCAATTTTAAGCCCGATGGATTCAAATTCGACTTACTTTAGTTTAAATACTTTGTTTTGAGTTCTTCATGAAATATAGTCCTAATCAAAGTATGTAAAAGACGAGAAGCTGTGTGGTTTGATCATTTTTCTTGAAATTATAGATCAGTTCACTCATTAAACAATTGCTCTAAGTTAAATCAAATTCAATCTATCCAAAAATATCAAAAAATTTGTTTAGTTAATGGATTAAGTACAATAAATAAGCAATTTCTTCCGAATAAATAAATTTTATATGATCATTAGAAAAGTATACAAGAGTAGTGAGTTAATACGTAATACCACGTCATTATTGATTTTCGCAAAAGAAAATTAATATCTTATTATAGATTTGAGACAAGGAATAAAGCCAAACAATAATTAACTATAGATAAATACCAACAAGAAAGCAACTTACAATCTAGTACAATTAAATTAGATAAATACAATTCTTCTTTTGGCTGTGCTACTCCAATAATGCCTTATTGACAGTTAAACAAGTAACAGTCCAGAATGCATTATTATGCTGATGGGCCCTAGTTCTCTTGTCAAGAGAAAAGGCATGATTAGTTGTACTTAGAATTCTTTCCTCAAAATCTGATCCAAATTCCCTGTTTGAAGTTTTAAAGTGAGGCAAAATTTTCTTATCTTGTAATTGATTTGCAGGTCACTTGAGTGTAAAAGGGGGTAGGCCACCACCCAATTCATGATTGTTCTGGAATCATACAATGAAGAAGAGCATATTCAGAGTGGATTCTGTAGAGGAACTAAGATACTAATATTTCTTTATATGACCCTTGGCAAGTGTGGAAGATCATGTATTTAGAAATGGAAGTACAAAATCTTGAAGAGGTCAGTGATGGTGTGGAAGTGGTCCAATGAGTCACCATTTTGTGAAAATTTGCCAATTAATTAGAGGGCCATAGTGCCTTTAGTGTGGTCATGGAAACAAGAGGAAGGAAGTTTTCAGTTGTGCATATTGGCCAAGTTTCAATTGTGGTCATATGTGTAGGAGAAATGCAGGCTACATTTTTTATTAGAAAAAGAAAAAAGAAATTAGTTACTACATATGTCATTTAATTGTTCTTATTATCGAGAATTGCTACTCTTATGTAGAAAAGTTTGAATGTAGTGAGTGAATGTCATCCACCAATTTTATAAGAATCGTATGCTAATTATTGAGACAAGAATCGATAAAGAGTTCCTTTAAAACATAGGGGTGAACTTGGGCAAAATACAATTGTTGTCATACTGTTATTGCACTCCAAAAGTTTCCACCTTGATGGCTTATTTATAACTTATACATAAGTTGTGATTTTGCTTTCTCCGATGTGACTTTTACTGCGGTTGCTGACGTTCAAATTCATCGGAGGATACATAATAGGCTCAATCAGGAATTATTTGTCTTATCGGTACATATTGAGGAAATTTTTATTTTAAAAATGTACATATCAATTAATAAAAAAAACAAACAAACAACTTATAAATTATTTCAAAATCTCAATTCGTTTGATGTAAAATAAAATTTGATATCATCAAATTGAAATATCAATGCTGGCATTCAACAATGCAAACTCTAATTCAATTATATGTCACCATAGGACAAAAAGTATGATCCATTGCATTGGTCAAAGGTTTGAGTTCAATCATAAATATTGCCAATCTCTCTCTCACAATTAGAAGAAACAAGTAAAGGGTTCATTTTGTTAATGTTGTCCTTTGAGATGCCAAGAGGTGTAGTGATCACGGGATACATAGAAAGATCTATACAGACACAAGACAATGTTTCATTTTCAAAGTTCCATGGCACATTTGATAGCATCCTATGAGACAGTTGGCCTGTGATAGTAATGTTGCCGGGAGTGGTTCAATCAGACCATATGACATGTTCTATGAAACATTATATGAATATCCACCTATCAATTTTTCGTCACTTGTCTATCCTTAGAAGATCTATGTATATCTTTATAGAGGACGCACCTCATCTTATAATATCTCGCAAAATAAATGTCTTTGAACTATATGAATGTCTGGTGAACTTTTTCAATTTTTTTATTTCGAGTCCTTCTCCATTGATTAATTAATGAATTTTGGATAATTAGGAATCTTTCATATATATTAAATATAAATTCGAAATACTTCTATTTTTCAAATTGTTTACGTAAGATGATGAGCTCTTAAACCTAAATATACAAGATAATATATGAGTTGTTGGAGGGGTCCCATTAATAACCTCTAATGTCGAAGTTAAAAGTATGTGAAAAATAATAAATAAAAACTTATTATTCGCCACTAAAATAAATAATGGGATGATAAACTAATTAATTCAGGATAACAATTTTATATCTATTTGAAGACAATTATTTGAAATTAGACAAGAACAAAGAGAAAAAAAAAACTCATTCTTATTTGAACACAATTATTTGAAACTAGAAGACAGAAGAAAGTGAACAAAGTACTAAGAAAGAAATATGTATGATTATGCACATAAGGAGTTCATTCAAGTTTGAATTCCTGACCATTCACATAATAAGATAGACTAATGTTATTGGACCATAAGACACTTGACACTTCTTCTACATTTCATTCATACAATTTTCTCTGAAATCTCCAAAACAAAAATTCTTACGAACCCATAATTATTATTATTTCCAAAACGGTAGTTATTGATTTTCAGTTAGAGATGCAAATGAACCAAACCAGCTTGTAAGCTTCACGAACTGACTCAAAAAATGTTCGAGAATTTGAGCTCGAGCCAAGCTCGAATCAAATAATTATTGTTTGCAAGCTCATAAATCTATAATTTTTATTTAAAAAAATATTTATATGTAATAAAATATATTCAACTCAACTCGACTCGTTTGCATTCTTATTTTCAGCTGTGCATCGCCAAGATTGTGATACAATAATGACTCTAAAGGGCGTGAATTCTGGCCACTGCCATGTTGGTTATTACATTTGTTGATGTAGGCATATTTATTCTTTGATGCTAAATTGACATTTTGAGTCTGTTGAGGGAATTATTAGGCTTAATTATTAAACATTAAGAGTTTTTAAAGACATTATTTACATAAAGCAGATGAAAAATGTTACTTTTTTGGATACTGCGTCCCGCTTTGATGCATATATTAATACTATAAATTTTGTCCATGAAACAATAAGAAATCAGGGAGTTGTTCGCTTCGCTGTATTGCACTGTGGGTTGCTCTCCAGCTCTGCAAACAGAAAAATCCAATTCTCCATTTGGGAATTGGCATTGTCTTCATCGGTTTGGCAGTTTTACGAGGTGGGTCAAGGAATTTATGTCCCTTTCGCCGGCTATGTCGTCGCCACCTAAGCCGGAAGTTGGGGTGGGGGTGTTTCTGCTGAAGGGCAATAAAGTGCTGCTGGGCCGCCGCCGCACCGCCGTTGGCCGTGGCACCTTCGCCCTGCCCGGCGGCCATCTAGAGTTCGGTCAGCATTCACTTTTTTTCTTTAATTATGATAAATTAATCAAACTCAGTCCTTCAATTAGGTCATATATGATGGTCAAAAATTATTTTTCTTTGAAAAAAAGAAAATTGCTTGACCAAAATCTGGATAACTGAAAGATTCGGTGGAGGGTTTTTGCAATTTCAAGCAAATATTGATGGGTTTGGAAATTTGTGAGGTGAATTAAGATGGAAAGACTTCAAGAGGAAGAATGCAACATGTGTTTACCTTTAGATGAAAATTGGTAAAAGATCAGGAGTTGCTGTGATAATGGCTCATATATATCAATTTTAAATTTTTTATTCTAACTTAATGAATGCATGTCAGATATATTTAATTCTGAATCAATTTAAAGTTGAAAAGAAGTCGACAGTATATGTTTGGTCCACAAGTCAAGAAGTCGTCCTGGATGTGGGAGCTTGTTAAGTCAACTGGATACAAACTCTAGGTAGTGGGTCGAGGTATAACACTAATGAGGAGAAAGGTGAGTACGTGAGGCGTAGGTCAGTAGGTGGTATAAATGGAAAAGCTAGTTAAGGAGGTGAGATATATAGGTTGGGTCCTGGTTGTCGAGGGAATAACTGGATATTGCGTTTAGCTTTTTGTAGAACTCCCTTTGAAGCTAATGAGAAGTGGTATTTATGGGTTATTTTGTTGAGGTATACCGATCAAATCAATCCTATGCGGCATCTTAAAATTTAGCCACGTGTCTCCATTCTAAGGTCAGATTTCCAAATCATTTGGTCACTGGGTTGGATCGGATCTCAACCTATGAGAAAGGGAACAGATCCCGGCGGAATGTATAGTAAATGAAGGAATTTTTGAGTGGCATCTAAGTTATTTATGGCTCATTCCACGTCACAATTACTTATAAAATGAAATATTTACTATATATGTCATATATTCATGAAATGAAATATAAAATATTACACTGCAAATAAGGATCTTTTCATTTCAATGCTTAATTTGGAACTGGGAATGTGAGCTAATAGCTATGCATTAGACGGGTAATTTTTTGTCTCTACAGGTTATCTGGATTGGGTGGTTATGTCTATTTCATGTTTTGTATTCTTGAAAAATTGAATTGAAGAGAATGTGACTATGTGAAAGTTTGGTGCCGCGGCACCAGGGCACTGGACTCAGACAGAAAAATCTCGCACCAAAGCATAAAAAGTCGGCAACTTTTTCGTTCTTGTTAAATTTCTTGTTAATTTCTCATTATTTCACAACTGTGGATTCTTTAGTCTTCGGGATTGTTGCTTATTAATCTCAATATCCTCATGATTGATTTTCATCACTAGCATCAACCTAGAGTCAATAAATGATCAGTCATGCATTTGTATCATAAATTACCAATACAGAAAAAGCCAAACATGCCACTATACTTATGCTTGCAGGGGAAAGCTTTGAAGATTGTGCAGCTAGGGAAGTGAAGGAGGAAACCGGCCTAGACATAACCGGAATTGAGTTTGTGACCATCACTAACAATGTCTTTTCAGAGCCAAAACCAGTGCAGCTTATAGCAGTTTTCTTGCGTGCGGTGCTGGTGGATCCTAACCAGATGCCTATCAATCTTGAACCGGAGAAATGTGATGGCTGGGATTGGTATGATTGGAATGATCTTCCAAAGCCATTATTTGGACCCCTGGAAACTGCAATTCTACATGGTCAAAAAACTCAGTTCTTTCCTACTCAATTAGAATGATGGTTTTAGGCCAAAGAACGTGTCTTTACTTTTAGGCCTATTCTTGTTTGTTTTATGGCTATAACTTCACATTGAAATAATGGAAGTGGGATTCTTATTTTTTTCAAAACCCATAGTTGTTAAATATTCTTACTGTTCTAGCAGTTCAAAGGAGTTGCATAGTTGATCTCCCTTATATGATTTGTCTTTCTGAACTTGCAATATTTTCTTAGTGAACTATGGATTCATGTTATTTGGAGATGTCTGCTCTTTAAATTCAGGGCATAGAAAATCTTTTGTGCCAGAAAGCGCTCTGTCAATGGCTAAAACACTGGTGGTTCTGGACTTCTACCCCTCAT
This sequence comes from Jacaranda copaia, assembly GCA_014898725.1. NCBI lineage: Eukaryota > Viridiplantae > Streptophyta > Magnoliopsida > Lamiales > Bignoniaceae > Jacaranda > Jacaranda copaia. The sequence continues at coordinate 424,322 of JACGDI010005395.1, forward strand.
TCTCTGTCTGCTGTTATAAATGGTTTTGGTTGTTGGCTGGAGTTACTTTAAGGTATGTGCCCAAGCCTTTTCCCTTGTGTCTTCTGGCAGGTGAACGTGCACTTATTCCTGGCAAAATTATTCAGCAATGGAAAGGAGCCTATATAGGGTTGTCAATGGATTGCATTTTAATTTGAATCGATTTGAATTTGATTTGAATTTTAGATTTTTTATCCAATTAAAATATTCAATGGATCATATTCGATTATAAATATTCGTAGTTCGAAATAAGTGGATCGCATATGGAATTAAAAAATCCGACCCGTTAAAGATTCGATCCTGAACTTTAATATTTTTTATTAAATTAATACTATATAAGAGGTTTTAAAATAAGATCTATATATTATATTAACCTAATATTTATATTAACATTTATATTATACTATTAATATTGGGTTTTTAACCTAAAAAATAATAGAAATATTAATAAAATATCAAATATAATAACATATAATAATTCATCTATGCATTAATATAATGTAAAATAGAAATTTATTATTCAAATATTTAAATTTTGAACTAATATGTAATAAAAAAATGTTATAAATATAATATTTTTATAAAATTCAAAAAAAAAAATTATAAACTGGGTTGAATTTTTTAATTAAATTTTGAATATCCATCGAATTCGGATATGATACTGAGTAATAAAGATCCTATCGAATTTTGAATTGAATTCGAATATAAATTTTGATAATCAAATTTGAATTCAGATATAACAGATTCCATCCAAATTCAACCCATTGATAACATTAGCCAATACATAGCATCCTTTTTACAAAAGGAGTCGATTTGGGCACTCTGGGGCCCAAATTCATAATTTGGCCCATTTGATGTCTTGATTATTTTGGGTCCTCCCATCCATTTCCGCAAATTCCATTTAGGGCTGTCAATGGATTGGATCTTAATTCAAATTCGATTTGAATTCGATTCGAATTTTAGATTTTTTATCTAAAAATATTTGAAGGATCAGATTCAATTATAAATATCCATAATTCGAAATAAGTGGATTGAATATGGAATTATACAATCCGATCCGATAAAAATCCGAATTCGAATTTTATTAAATATATATTAAATTGATAATTAATAGTATAAATTATATTAATGAAGACTTTTGACTGAATGCAATATATGTGATATTTAATTGATAATGTCCTAATTTTTGTATTTCTTTGAAGCAATTAATTTAATAAAGTAATTATATATACATATATTTCATATTATAGCACAGATACATAATTTATAATGATTTATCACGTTGTCTTACATAAATGATGCTTGGTGTCCAATTGACTCAACGACAGCGGTCCCATACTTATATGTGTAGAATTCAATATTCGAACTCTAATAAACTCTTAAGGTGTGTGCATATGTAAATTTTAAAAAATAACCTAAGTTAATAACAATTTTCTGATGTCAAGAATAATTAGGAATGCACATCCTTCAAAAGATTACAATTCGATAAGTATGTGAAGTTAAAAATAATTATCTTTTTCATAAGTCTTGAATAGTTTAAAGAGATAATCATTTATTGAAGTGAGCTTCAAAGATATTTAGGTGTAATGAAAGATGAAAAAAAAATTAAATTAATATTATTCGAAAAACTCTATGGAAACATTTATTTTATAGCTTCCAACTTTGGAGTTGGAATGTCCGTCCTTGTCTTTTTATTTTATCTTTTGTTTTTTTGGTCAAATTTTAAAGCTCCAGTCGACTTACAAGCTCCTTATAAACGTCCTATAGGCCTGCTTATGTCTTATTACATTATTTGCATTTTATTGGAGTTAAAATTTTAATTGTGTCGATTTTAACACACTTTCTCATTTTCTTGAGTTTCTTTTGTTTTCACATAAATGACCCATTATATTACAATTCTTTATTAAAATAGATTGATAGCCAAAAGCTAAATAGCTAGAACCCTTGTTTTCTTATCGATTACTTACCCTAGAAAATTATGACTAAAATATTGAAATTTGGTAATAGAAATAATACACACATTACCATCAAGAGAAAATACAACCGACTGCTATAGTCAAGAATCTTATCTACTAAAGTCATTTTCTGCCGTTATTAAGTGATACATTCTTTAAGTGGGCTCAATTACTAATTTTAACAATATCAGTATTATGACAAGAAATAGGGTTAAGATAATTATTGTCAATATCAAGTGACTCAAATCTAATGTAAAATGACAAGTGAATTGAAAATGAATCTACTTACATCATGTGCTTAATTTATTGGTTTGGTGAAATTGGATACCATATAATTACTTCCTTTGCCAACATCATGATCATAGTACAGTTAACATTGAATCAATAGGTTGGTGAACAATATATTCGATATGGAATAACCTAGTAAACCCAATAGGCCCAACATCAAATGAGACAGTCCAGGAGGCTCAACGGTAAATTTGTTTGGTCGACCTGTATCGACCTCACTTGGTAGAGTTCGCAGTTGACCCGTATCGACCTCAAGTCCGCTCCAGAAGTTCGATTATTCGAGTCTGGTCAACATGTATCGACCTCAAGACCCACTCCGGCGTTGACTCGGAATCCTGCCGGGTTTATCAGTCTGACAGGCTGCATGCCCCCGCATTAATGACACGTGACCACCAGTACAACCACTGCTACCAACTCTGACAACTCTGACAATCCTACCAACAACTTTGGTAGAAACGCACCTCCACTGGCATTGTTTATTTTTGAAAAATAGAAGATTTAGCTATATGGCACAGTATCGGGATTTGGATATGGAATGACCCCCAACCCCTTGGCAAAGACAAAGGCCAGTACACCTGATAAGGGTACTTGAGTCAAATCACGCCTATGGAAAGCTATAAATACTCTAGGCCCAACCACGCTCAAGTAATGCCATATACACTACAAGCTTTATATTTTCTGTACTCTGTTCGGTCTCCCCATCTCGATCAGAACTAACTTGAGCATCGGAGTGCCTTAACTAGGGGCACCTCAGCTAGTTTAACATGTGTTGTGGTTGCAGATCTCAAACCCAAAGCTATACACAATCTTGAGTACTCGACCTCCTTGATCGAATTACCAGTAGCACAACCCTCATTTCCTCTATACACAGCTTTCAGCAGCATCATTTGGCACCGTTTGTGGGAATCTTTGAGATTGCAGCAAGAAAATAGTAAACACACACAGAGTAGTATCTGGAAGGGAAGAGAACCGGAGGTCCACTTCTCTGTCTCTCCCTAACCTCCAGCAAGATACAAACGCTGCGGGCACTAGCACCCCCTAGGAGCAGCTAGTGATGCTCACCATGTCCCAGTTGATGCAACTGATAAGTGAGCAAATCTCGGCTCAAATATCAGCCCAGTTATCTGTCGCTCTGAACAGGCAGTCCAATGATGTAGGTTCTTCACTATGTTGCCAAGCGGACTTACCACAGTTTTCATGTAAAGTTTTCATGTAAAGGACACATGCAGGTAGTCCAATTATGTGTTGGATTGCTTTTTCCTAAATCTGTTATGATTTGCTGCAGCTATCTCATATAGATTCATTCATATCTTCCTCCGCATTAGACTAACAAGAAAATAAATTTTGAGAGGGAAAAAGAGGGGCAGGGCTTGGGAGGTGGAGTTCATGCTTTGTGAGCAGTTAAGGGTGGATATTTACACTTCATTTAATCTTGTCATCCCCAACCTCAAAATCCTGGCTCCCCCTGCATACATCGTCATCTATCATAAACTACCATTATGTTTGAACATCGAAATAATATGTTTAGACTACCACCCAACAAAGATAATTGTTTTTGAAGTGAGAGTGAGAATTGCAAGCAGTAAGAGAGTAGCTGTAATTTCAATTGCTGAGGATAAGAAGATTTTGTTGTCCCAAATTAAAGCAATTACCTCTATAGTTGGAGGAACTAGTGGCCTCTTCCCTTTCAGCTCTCTTGTCAAGAATTCAAGTTTCTTATCTTCATCCCACTCACTATAGGCACCCATATCCAGATATTTAGTTATTGCATCTAGTGTTTCTGAATGTCTACCAGATTCCTGATAAATGATGCATGACAGCACAAGTAGCAGCATAAAAAATTGTCATTTGGAACAAAAGAATGGAGTTACCTGACGAAGGTCAAGCTTCATTAGCACCATCCCAAAAGTAGCAATACATCTAATTAGGTCAGCCAGCCAACCGTCAGCCAAGATCATAGAGGCACAAGATTGCTGCAAATATTGCAATCACTCAGTACCATGAACATATTCAAATGTTAAAACTAAATATCCAAACCATTCAAGAAACTTAGGAATTTAGGATACCAGTGAGTCATAGCGCAGTAGTAGAGGTTCCAGAATTTGCTCCGATGTTTCATAATAGTCCCAAGAATCATATTCACAAGGAAGGTCCTCAAGAAGAAGTTCCAGCCTTCTCCGTGTCTTTGAAAGCTGAATTTGGACAGAGGACACCTTATGAGATAAAAATTAGAAGCACCAGAAAGGGACAAAAAGAGTTTAGCGTCCAATCTATGTCACTCAACGAGATTGCTAATTTTATCCTGCAGAAGCAGAAGTAGATTTTGTATTGAACTCTATCCCCTCTTAAAGAGGGTGCTAGCAGAACATATACATCACCTCAAGATTGAGGCAAAGAACCAAAAAAAAAGAAATAGAAAAACATGATGTCAATGTCCAGTTTTTCTGTAACTAACATGTAAGAGAAGAGGTAATGTAAAAAGAAAATGAGATCTTCGTCTTTTATATTGAATATTTAGTTACATAATAGAAATAACACCAATCATACAGGTATTTGTTACTTATTTACTTGGCAGACTCGTTTTGTTCCTCCTAGGTGCAGCTTCTCATATTTTACTAGCAGCTCTCAAGACGACAAGAAAATGAATGAAATAGATCTATATCATCCACAGCACCAAACTCAGAGGTAACAGCTTTGTACAAAGTATCGTGATTAGATAGCCCTATTAACGTTACAGGGCACTGTAATGTTAACTGAATACTGCATGAGTAAATTCTATATGTCTGAGTCAATTGCAAACCACAAAATAAAACAAGTGATTTCTTGAAAAAAGTTGCTTCCCCTTGCATGCGTTCTTTTAGTATGTCAGAATTCCCTGTTTAATTATTTTCATTATAACAGAACAATGAATCAGAAACAGCACGTTTCCTTTCACAAACTGCAGAACAACTCTATATGGAGCTATTCCACGTATCTGGGAAGAGCTTGGTTCCCGAAGCCTCCGAAAAATGGTCCTTCCTATCTGAGATTCAGCAAATAGTCTTCTCTGAGCTGGAAGTTGACCTGAGCTCGAAGATGATGCTCTTGGTGTCACAGCTTGAGAATTTCCTGAGTTATTAACATTGCCATTTCCATGTGTTCTAATGGAAAGTTTATTAACATCACTGGTAGATTCTTTGAATACCAGAGTCTCCTGACTGTCCTGTAAGGAGGGGGGGAGAAGCATCTTAGCATTACAAATTGAGAAAGCAGAGAACAGAAACACACTAAGTGTTGCAGAAACTGGAACAAATAAAAATATTTTCCTGAACCTACTTTACCTTATGATTCAATGGCATGAATTCTGACCCTGGAAGATCTAGTCGAGGATAGTGAGAGTCCGCATCATTGGGTTCTACCAGAAAAGAACACAAAAGAAAAATAAGAAAATGCCAAGGTTCTCGTCGCAACTTTCAACAATAAAAGATGCCATTGACCAGTTCTAAGATATCAGAACAGAACTCCCTGAAAAAATGGAAGCAGCAGAGCGGTGATCTGGTAAGTGCATGATATCATGAAATATGAGAACCCCAAAACAGTGAAATGGACAGTGTTCAAAGGACAAAAAACAATGCAAAATAGAGCCCAACGTGACAAATAATTGCAGTGGATAAGAAAGTTCTGGCACCATGAACCAAGAATCAAAATCTAGTAAAGTATAACTGAAAAATGATCAAAAAACAAATAGCCGTAGAGAGTACAAGGTTCCATTAAACTACCTAATACTTCCAATAATACTGACTTTTCGCCAAGAGAAAGCGTCTAATGGTCATGGAGAACCCAAGGAGGAAACTCCGGAAGCAATCACATACACGAAATGAAAAAGCTTAACAAAGGATTGCATCTTTCTTATGGTGATTAAACTCAAGGAGTACAAAATCATTGGTCGACATTGATTGCTTTGAGAATGGAAAAGGATATGTGCAGCATATAGTCAACAACATACACAATCCTAACTATCAAGATCAAGAAATTAACCTGCACAAGAGGGTAGATCAGCTCCAGCTGGAAGCGGTTGGAAGAGATGGAGTATGATTGCTATGGTTCTTAAACAGACCTGATTTGATTGTTGACTCCAACTTTCATGCCAATCCTCCAGTGATTTTTCTGAGACACATTTGAGCTATAAAAAGTTAGGAATAGCTCACGTGTTCTGCAATAATGGTCCAATCTGTTCATTAAAGAGGGAGCTCGAGAACATCACACATTCACCACAACATATAGAACACTGAAAAGAATGGCATTTAAGTTTCAACAGTTCCTAACTAATATTTTGCCTAAATAGGTGAAAATGCTCAGTACGCAAAAGGGGATTTGGACAGTAACAAGAAAAGTGTCAAAAGGAGCTTAAATTGATAAAGTTGAAAGACCGAGACTTTCCAATACCATCCCAAACCCAGAGCTGAAACCCTTTTTCAAGCATCCATCCCAAATCCTATTGGCAGTAAGTACAGAGGCCACCTGGCTTATATACCAGTTCAGAAAGTTGTATTTGGTCAATGTGCAACAAGCTCAATAGCGTTTAGAAATCACACCAGGCAGAACCAATCAAGACAACAGGTCCAAGTAAAAAGTTTTGCTTTCC
>JACGDI010005395.1:434878-472870 GCA_014898725.1 Jacaranda copaia
CTGTCTGAAGTCCTTCCAACTTTGAGGAGATTCAACTTTGGGGATAAGAGTGAGAATTTAAATTATTTGATCTCAATTTTCAGTAATCAAGCAATTAGGGTGTATTTAACCTTGTGTTTAAATCATGCATGATGGCCAATGCTAATGAATGAAATTTAAGTTTAGTTTCTAGCAGAATCCAATGGTTGCGTGATTGAGATATTTGTTTTGTATATGCATTAATTTATGCATATGTTGGGTTTCATGATGAGATTGTTTAATATATAGATTACGGATTGTACATATAGATTGTATATAAATTTCTTGAGATTGTTATGTAATACTGTGGGTTATGAATTGATAAATATTATATTATCGATGAAAATTATTGCATATTATTTATTGATTATATTTCATAAATTTGAATAATGAATATTTTATATACATGTATTGACAATTTTTTATAATATGGGGAGTTGGAAAATATTTAAATTATACACACACACACACATATATATATATATTATGGAATCTGCCAATTTTTCTTTTGCTTGGATATGAATTTCAAATTCTAATGAGTCATGGAACACTTACTTTGCTTGAATCATGGAACAATTTTGCTTTGATCAACCAATTAGTTATGTTTTGTATATATATAACTTAAATCAATAGATTGCGGGGCCCCTTTTTAAATCTTTTGGACATGCGCTTTTCCTTTTTATGGTATTGCCAAAACACACATGTATATAGGGAAGAAAAGGCTTGCAAGTGAGAAATTTGTATCGTTGTATGTATATACAAATTTTGGAGTGCTTTAGATATTCTCCATCATCATATGTTCTTTGTATGCACAATTTGAATATGACAACTTTTTCTTTTCTCCACTACAGTGGGAACCATAATTGTTATATGCAAATAGATATTTTTGATTCTACAAAGATAATATAATTTAAATTTAATTTTATATTAATTAGTTAGGTTCATTAATGTGGAATAGAATGAGATAAAATAATTCTTTGAGCACCCTATATATACTTGTGGAATGTTGCATATTCATGCGAATCACTTGCAAATACTACTTGATTGTTAAAGCATGCAAATGTTGTTGACCATGGATAATGCATTGACTTGTATTAATATAAATATGTGAATAACAAGTAGCAAATGATGATCTTATATGCCACCTTTCTCTTTGGCCATAAATGATTTTGATGTATAGAGTTTATGGTTCTTAGACAAAGTAATGCTATCACTTATCATATTGTATAGCAGAAAATATATTGCACCTTTCTGATTCACATAATTTGAATCACTTTATTTACAATTTTATTTTCTATCTTCTTATGTATATCAATGTGCTTTTAAAATGTGTCTATTGATTTAGAACTTTAAAATTGGACTTATCAAATAGTTCTAAAGGTACTTTATATATTGAGAGATAGTCATGCAAATTAAATTCTGAAATAACTTGAAGGCTACAAATGTTATTTAAAAATTCCAAAGTACATATTGTTTTGGTACTCAATTTTATGGGAGTATTGTATACATATTGCATGTGTGCAAGTTGGGAAATTAATGATTGAACTTGATCATGTGCTCATTTTATAAGTTGAAATAAATAGTTGCGCCAAAGTGTTCTATTTATTAACACTTATAAAATTTGTGGCATGCATATCTCAAGTAGGTGTTATTACGCATTCTTACGTACCCAAAGGGGGTAAGATATGTGTGATAATTGGTTTTATTGGTGCAGAACATATTGACGGGGAAATATTAATTTAGAAGATTTATTTCCCAAATGAGGCAACTCTTCAACAATTAGTATACTCTGTATGATTCTTGCATGAGAGGTCTTATGAGTGTGGCATTCTCTGCCCAAAGGGGAGTTTGTCATGACTCACGAGAACTCCATGAGGCATTAAGCTATATTATTCTAAGCTTATTTTTCTTAATTGCCTATTATTGACGAGGTTTGTTGCATTCTTGTTGTTTTCCACAATTACTATGAATTTAAATAATGGTAATGCTACTATTAAAGTATTGAATGGTAGAGATTATAAAAGGTTAAAGCGTAAAATAGTTTGTCTTGGGATTAGCTTATATTGATATAGCTTCTTATGAGGATTAACCTCCCCAACCTATTGATAATGCTTCCAACACTGCGAAAAGAGTTATGTCTAGTGAGAGGGGTTCAATCGTCTACGTCGTCTAGTTATGAAAAAAATCAATTGGAGAGCATTTGGTTAGTGCACTTTGTGAGATTAATAATGTCAGGGAATTTTTCGATGCAATGAGACAAAGATATCAAATATCTACTAAGTTTGATGATAGAATCTTATAATTGATCCGATGTGTATAAAGTATAATAATTCTAGCAAGGTTAAGGAGTATATTTTAACAATAATGGACAAATAGCCTTCCTTATTCTTGGAAAATATTTCTATGTATCGACTTTCACTCAAAACTTAATTTCAATTTCTGTTTTAGACATTTTAGGTTGTTTTATCTCTTTTGGCAAAGGGAAGGTTAATTTGATGTTGGACTCGAAAATTATTGGTTGTAAGTTTTGCCCACTAGACTATTTATATTGATTTTGGCTGCCAATCAAATTTATTGTTCCTTTAATATTAAAAATATTATATTCAAAAGACCCAACATAGTGATGATTTTTCCATGTTACGATGCAAGCATTGGCCATACTTTTAAAAATAAGATAGAAAGAGTGATAAAATAAGTTATTCTTCCTAGTCTTAACTTTAGTGATGTGGAGTTTTATGTTGATTGTGTGAAGGGATGAGACTAGGCAATATATGGGACTGTTAGAGAAATATTAACTGGAACTGGAATTGTTGTTCAATATATTATGCCTGGGAGTCTTGAGTAAAATGGTGTTGCCAAAAGGTGTAATTGCACTTTAGCTGAGATGATGAGAAGCATGATGAGTCGATGTGAGTAACCTAAATTTCTTTAGGGTGAAGCCATGATAATTGCCATGTATATACTTAATCATATTCCTACTAAATTAGCTCCTAAAACATTTTTTGATTTGTTGTGGTTTAGTAGAAAGCTTAGTTTAAATCATTTTCATATGAGGAGATGTTCTGCTGAGGTTAAATTTATAATCCTTTGGAGAAAAAGACTGACTTTAGATCTACCACGTGGTTACTCCATTAGGCATCCATATCATTTTAAAGGATATAAATTCTTTTGTCCTTTGCGTGAAACTCTAGTAGTTGAGTTTTAGATGGTTAAGTTCTTAAAGCATGATATATCTGATAGGGGTGAATGTTCCCGTCCTAAAGTTGATGATGATCAGATTGAATCTATTACACTTTCCTTAATCGTTACATATCAAATTGAGGATCCTCATGAACAAGTAGCTACACCAATGCTAATATGGAGGCTAATTTGAATATTGATCCACCTCAAAATCATATCCATCAATTGCCTCCTAGACATTCTACTAGAGAGAGACGTCCTGCAATTCTTGATGACTACTATGTATCTCTTAGAAAGTGATTATGATGTTAGTCCTATAATTGATCCTATTAGCTATTCTAATGCCATGTCTAGTCCTCAATCAGACTTGTGGTTTAGTGCTATAGAGGATGAAATTCACTCAATGAAAGGGAATAATGTGTGAGAGTTAGTTGATCTGCCCCAAGGTCGAAAGATATGAGGTTGCAAATGGGTGTTCAAGGCTAAGTCAAAATTCAAAAGCGAAGATTAAAATATTTAAGATTAAACTTATAGCTAAAGGTTTTATTCATAGAGCTGGAATTGATTAAGTTGACATCTTCTTTCCAGTTTCTTCCAAAGATTCCTTCAGGGTTATTATAAGTTTAATAGCTCATTTTGATTTGAAATTCCACCAAATGGATGTTAGGATAGTTTTCCTTAACGACAACCTTGCTGAGGAAGTTTATATGACTCAATCGAGGGTTTTGTTTAAGAAAAGAAGAAATACCTAGTGAGTAAGTTGAATAAGTCAATTTATGACCTTAAATATGCTTCTCATCAATGGTGCTTGAAGTTTGATAATATAGTGACTTTTTTTAAGGTTTTAAAAAACATAAGGTGGACGGTGTACCATTCTATTTACTTCAAGGCCAGTGGGAGCAAATTCATATATTTAGTGCTTTATTGATGATATTTTGCTTGCTAGTCATAATTTGGATTTGCTCAATGAGACCAAACCAATATTATGTCATAGCTATGAATGACCTTGATAAAATATTGCTTGATTCTTGGAATAAAGATCCACCATGATCAAATTCAAAGCTTTTTGGGGCTTTCTCAAGTGAGTTTCATTGATCATGTTTTGGTTAAGTTTAACATGTAAACTCATAAACTTGGAGATGTGCCTATAGTAAAAGGTAATAACCTTAGCCTTGCACAATGCCCTAAAAACAAACTTGAGCAAGAGTCCATGAAAAGTGTTCCTTACTTTAGCATTGTTGGCAATCTAATGTATGCACAAGTCTATCCTAGGCATGATATAACCTTTGCTGTTGGTGTTTTTGGACGCTATTTCTCTAATTTAGAACAAGAACATTTAGTGACTATTAAGAAAGTCTTGAGATATTTGAGAAAAATGTAAAGGATTTCATTTCAGGCTTTTAATTGTTGATTCAATTTCTAAGCCATTGAGGATTTATTGCATAATGTTGCTGTTGTGTTCTTTTCAAAGAATAATAAGTCCTCTAGTGCATTTAAAACATGTCGAGTTTAAATATCTCATTGCGAGAAGCTTGGTTTAAAATGGAACCATTATGATAGAACATGTCCATATGGACGCTATGCTTGTGGATCTTTTGGTCAAGGGATTGAGATCTATTATTTTCAAAAGACATGTAGAAAGCATGGGTATCATTGAATCTTTTGATGTATTGAGTTAAGTGAGACATTTTCTTTATTAAAATTGTTACAACATTAAAGCCTTTTGTCTTGTTGGCTTTTATTAATGCGATATTCTTTTTCAATTATTGATATATTTGTTATAATTGTATTTAGTATTGAATGAGGCATGCATGACTTCTTTTGAAGTTGTATTTTCTTGGAATTTCATATTGTTTCTAGAAATTCTTGTTTACAAGAAAATTGTGGATTTTCTTAGGGTTTCCTATTGCTCAAAAGGCCCACATCTTATAAGAAAATCAAATTTTTTTTGGGATTTCATATAGTTTTAGAAATTCATATCTTACAAGAAAATTGGAGGACCAACAATGAAATAGCATACATATTTAGGTCATAGTTTAATTGTTATTTCTTGCTACACCACCATGTCTGAATCCATGTCGGTGGAATTGCTGGTATATGTGACTATGGAAGGTTTTGTATTAATGAAAGATACGATTACCACCATGATCCAATATTAGTAATTTTTACTGGATCGGATTGTGTTGTTAGTCTTGTCTCATTACCGTATTTCTTTTCTTTAAAATGTGGCCACAGTTAAAATCTTTTTGTAATTTAGCCCGAGAGTCATTTCCTCAAACTTGCCCTTTTATTTGTTTTTTAAAGTTACAATTAATATTTGTCCAAGGGGGAGAATGTTGGAATTTTATTCTAATATGTGGACTTTTATTAATTGGATTTGTCTTCTGATAAAATAAAAACTGACTAAATTAATATAGTTAATAAGATAAACTCATAGGGCCTAATATTTTAACCAAATGTTGTTAAGACCCTTTTTAAATAGACTTGGTATGACAGCTGGTGTAAGTCCAATCTTATAAACTGTGATGGGAGGACTCTCTAGGGTTTTATTTTACATATATTGTGACTAGATCATCTCTCTACTTCATGTTTTGATATTGCTATCCCATTAAAGTTGTCAAGTGGTTTGTGTGAGAAGGAGAGGAAGACCTGGTCATCAATCATGAAATTGCATGAATAATTGATCATCAATTTCATGATTCAAACAGCTATGTATATAAGTCAATCTATTTATAGTGTTTTGATTTTATAAATATGTGCATCTTGAGTTTAAATTATTTCTTACATTAGGCTGAAGAATGTGTCTTTACTTTTGGCCTATTCTTGTATCTTTCATGGTTATAACTTCACATTTAAATAATGAAAGTGGGATTCTTAATTTTTTTTGAAATCCATAGTTGTTAAATGTTCTTACTGATCATGCAGTTTGAAGGGGTTGCACAATTGATCTCCCTTACATGAGTTGTCTTTTTGAACTTGCTATATTTTCTTAGTAAACTATAGATTCATGTTATTTGGAGATGCCTCCTCTTTAAATTCAGGGCATTGAAAATCTTTTCTGTCAGAAAGCTCTCTGTCCAATGACTAAAACGCTGGTGGTTTTGGATTTCTGCCCCTCATTCTCTGTCTACTGTTATAAATGGTCTTGGTTGTTGGCAGGAATTACTTTAAGGTATGTGCCCAAGCGTTTTCCCTTTATGTCTTTTGGGAGGCGAACTTGCACTTATTCGCAGCAAAATTATTCAGCAATGGAAAGGAGCCTATACATAGCATGATTTTTACAAAAGGGGTTGATTTGGGCACTCTGGGGCCCAAATTCATAATTTGGCCCATTTGATATCTTCATTATGTTGGGTCCTTCCAGCCATTTCTGCGAGTTTCATTAGTATATAATTCACATTGGCCTACGTAAATGATGCCCAAGTGTTTAATTGATTCAATGACAGCATGCTCACACTTATATGTATGAAATTTGAGATTCGAACTCTAATAAACTCTTGAGGTGCGTGCATATGTAAATTTTAAAAAATAACCCAAGCTAGTAACATTTTTTTGACATCAAGGATAATTAGGACTACACATTCTTCAAAAGATTACAATTCGATAACTCAACTCAAACTTTTGTGTCGAATGCAAACCCTTTTGCAGTTCTGGTAGCCCTCTAATTTAAAACTCATATGTCCAACTCTTCATCAAATATAAAAATTTAATTTGGGTGGTACTATTTTGTTAGCACTCGTATTGTGGGATTAGATATATCAAGAGGCGAAAGAAGAACAACTTATAAATTATCTCAAAATTTTCAAACCACTCCAACATGAAATAGTACTTGGTTTTAACATTGATGGAACGAAGGGCTCCCACGAACTTTGCACTACTTGGGCCTTGTTGGCTGTGTCCAAATGTGGGATATTGGATTCCTTGTATTGCATCTGGTGAGGCCCATCTGATTAATAAAATTATGCACCAGTCTAACATATTACTTTGATATGAGCATAGACTTCTAATCAAGCAGAAATAATTCCTTAAGGCTTAAACTGAACTTTAATAATAGGTTTAGATCTCGATATTTGAGCATTAACTACTCAAAAGTAAACCTAATTTTAGCTCTGGTTGGTGGCTGCAGATCATGATTAGTTGATCCATGGAATTCTGAACCCATGAAAAAAAATGTATAAAAAGAAAAGAAAAGGAATTTTTAAAACAAACATTTCATAAGAGTTGGATGTTGGTCCTATAAAGTCCTAATATTCAAAACTTCTGACATTTAGGAACTGTATACACACATGTGGTGCATCATGCATGTGGAGGGGCCGGCGGAAAAATAAAATAAAAAAAAATCATTTGTCTATTTTAATTTAATTAAGGATCTACTAATTAATCATTATCTAAAAATCAACAATTAAAACTAGGTCAATCATTGTGTGCAGCACTTTCCAGCACATTCTTTTGCAGATTAAGGTTTATTGGCTCGATGTGGTTTTTGTCATGATTACTTGACTTCTTTGACGCTAAATTTTTGACATTTTGGCCTCTTCATAGTGAAAGTGATGAAATTAAGGTATTGTGTGTCTGGTGAGCGGTGATTGTACATGTCAACTCGCATTTCATTCATATTAGGAGAGGAATTAACAGTTCTTAAATTCCTCTTCTTTTAAGACCTCGGGTATTCCAAATTTTGATGCTTTTATTTTTATTTTTTCCAGCTTAATGAAATAATAATTTTTATCTTTTTTTTTAGAAAAAATGGTATTTCCTATTCATTTTCCTTGCTTTTCTTAAGTATAAGCTTATTTTAACATCCTTCCAAGTTTGATACTAAAGACTATTAATCTCACCTAATTATGACCCAATAAAATTAGGGATTATTTGAATGAATTAATAGACATGCTTGATAGTGAAGATTGTAATTCAAATTATAAATTTCATAATCTGGCATTTTTGTTTAATTTAAAAAATTGAAAGAGGTTATTTTCTTAAATTTCATTATTATCCTCATTTGTTCATCTCAAAATGAGGGACAAATTTGTCCATGTACTTTTTAGTTGATCTTATCAAATTATGATATTTCCTCCAATTATGAGATGACAATTGGGCACAATTGTGTAAACAGTACAAGTTCAATGGGGGCTCGGTGCCAATCTTGGCTCGGCCCGTCACTATAATCTCATCTATCAAACAAGTTACTAACGTGGATTAAAGGGGTTGGTCATTGCAATCTTCTGTATCAAATGCGGGATTTACTTATAAACCTTTCAAAACATGTTATAAAATATTTGAAAGCTTATAAAATATTACAAAATGTTTACTAAATTCCTTAAAAAGGATATTATAAACTCCTAAAATAAGAAATTAGGTGTCGTAAATTTTTTGAAAAAAATAAGGAGTTTTTAATATATTTTTTAAAATCTTAACAATTGTTATAATTAAAATCACATTAATTATAAAATTATAATTATTAACTTCTTATGAACTCTAAAAAATGTTATTTCATCTAAATATTTAAAAGTAAAATAAGATTTTCTTAATATTTTAAAAATACAGAAATTTATAAAATATTTTAAATAAGTAATCATTCGTTGTCTAATGTGCAACACTTCCCACAGCAAGCCCATTAACAGTGTTGGTTGCTTTCATGTAACAAACTTAGTCGTATACAGTGTTAATCATTTATTTCATTTAATATTTTATCTTTTATCTTATTTTATAAATGTATATTAAATGTGTTAAATTTTTTTATCATAAAATAATTGATTGGAACCACATATATTTAATATATATTTATTAAGTTGGAAAAAAATACATAGCATTTACATATGATTCAAAATCAGTAGCATCTTATATTGTGTGTCGCATTATAAATAGACTTTGGAAGGGGTGGGTACAAGTTGGTGTGGCTTTACCCATCCATAACTGTTTTTTCCAATGCGATTTCCTTTAAATCAACAAGGCACTCTCTATTTCCCACACCAACCCTCCTGTCCTAATTCATTATCTGCATCAGCCCCCACCATTGAAGAAAAAAACGACTCAAGATAAATTCTTGTCTCCTCAGATTCCACTATTCCTTATTTTCACTGCACAATTCTCTGTGGTATTTCTGTGTCACTGTGTGCATTGTGCGTTTTACTGTCTCTATTCTTCAATGTATATCCCTCGTAATGTTTTTCTCGACTCAGTTTGGTGGGGCTGTTCACCATCCTTTGTCAGCACTCTCCCTCCTCCTACTGTCCCTCACTCTACCCAAGCCTGACATAAAAGGGCAAAATAGAAGCTAAGAATAAATTCATCCCACTATAAAAAGAAGTAAGAACAGTATAGAACAAAGAATTCATTCTCTCACATTCCTCAAACCATCTCTCAAGGCAAAAAGAAAAGCCCTCTTCTTTCCTTTCATTTCTTGTTTTTTTTCTCTCTTTTGGCCAGAGATGAAGACAATCATGGCTAGAAACCCCCATGATTCTTTCTCATTCTCCAGGAGATACTTCCACTGGAAAAAGAAAATTGTTGAAGACGAAGAAGACGACATGGAAGAAATCCTGACCTTCGACTTCTCAAAATCTGAAGAAAAACTGAAACCAGAGCCGCTAAATTTCCCACTTCAGCATTCGCTCTCCACGGGCTCATCAGCAAAACCACCAAGAAGAAAGCTTTCAGTTATAGCAGTCTCAAAGCTGCGGTCAGCTCTTGCTCTGGGCAAGGCCCGAGCCCACTTCTCGTCAGGCCTGGGCTCAAAAGTTGTGGGCACCCTTTTCGGCCACAGGCGCGGGCATGTGCATTTTGCATTTCAAGAGGATTTTAAGCAGAGCCCAGCTTTTCTGGTGGAATTAGCCACCCCAACAAGCATTCTTATCAAGGAAATGGCATCTGGGCTCGTGAGAATCGCGCTGGAATGCGATAAGAAGACTGAGAAGAAGGGTTTCAAGCTTTTGGAGGAGCCAATATGGAGGACTTACTGCAATGGGAAGAAGTGTGGGTACGCAATGAGGAGGGATTGCGGGCCCGAGGAGTGGAAGGTCTTGAATGCCATCGGCCCGATTTCAATGGGGGCAGGGGTGCTGCCCGGAGCAGGGGATGGGGCAGAATCAGATGGGGAGATGATGTATATGAGGGCCAAGTTTGAGAGGGTTGTAGGCAGCAAAGATTCTGAGGCTTTCTACATGATGAATCCTGATGGAAGTGGAGGCCCTGAACTCAGCATCTATTTGCTCAGAGTCTAAGTTTTTATTTACTATATAGTTAATTTTTATTATCAAATTTTATGTTTATTTTGAGGTTTAATATTAATGTTTAGAGTTAGTTTTTGTGATGAAGCCAAAGAATTGGGGTTGGATTAATTTCTCCATGTTGTTTGGGCAATGTTCTTTTTCTTGAACATTTTGGATATGGGAAATTTTAGTGGTTAGTGGGGGTGGGGAATAGTAGCAAACATGAGATAGTGAAGATGGTTGGTGGGAACTGGGAAGGTATATCTGTGTATAGGTTTGGATTTTTACTCTCTTCTCCTTGTCAATGGAAGCATGAAGCAAATGCAGTAATTAATTGTTCTGTCTGCCCCTTTTAGTTCTACTGATTTTGACACTTCATAATCTACCAAGATTATCTCTCTCTTGGTGGAAGTTTCATGCTTGCTGTTGGACAACTCAGTTCTTTTGCATTGATTGATGTTTTATTTCTTATTTTGTACTATAAATAAATGTTTAATGTGTTAATTAATTCTTTATAAAATAATTAGTTGTGGATCAGAAGCCTTTAGCAGTTTAGATGAAGTGGAATAAGAGATTTGAGATTTCTAAAATAAGATGTTATTCATTTAATGAGACATAGAAAAGAAATATGAAAATTCAAGAGATTGAAGTTGAAGCAATTACTTTAGAAAGAGATAGGGAAAAAAAAAAGGGAATGCGTGTTTTTTTTCCTTATTCAAAACCTACTTGGTATTTCTATTCTTAAGTGATAAAAGGAAAAAAAATTATTTTTTTTTTATCTTTTTAATTACCTTCCTTGCATGTATATAAAATTGAATTTGTTCGATTTTTAAAAAAGATTATTAATATTTTCTAATTTTTTAAGATGAAATATATATTAAAATAGAAGATTCAGAAGGATTTGTTTGGCGTATATGCGTAAATGAATAAGGGAAAAAATATATCTTGAATAAAAAATTCAAACTGAATTATTTGATACCTCCTAAACGGAGTAGGGAGTAATTGTTCAGCTATTCGATTTCAATTTATAACATCGTCGTATTCATTTAGTTCTTACAATGGCTGCGACTGTTCTCATGTTTTTCTGTAAAGAGTTCATTTATCTGTTTGATACTAAATTGGAGAGTGTCTATCGTTTAAATTGAGTTTCTCTGGAAGCTGTTTAGTTCACCAGTCATATCTTCTGCCAAGATTTGGAGTACAATTCAGACAACCAAATGTTAATATTTAATCCTAAATACACATGGGATTATTGACTGGAAACTATAATACACTTCGTCATTTGGATTTAGTAATCAAGGGATCAGGACTGATATAGAATTTAATTTTAAAAAAAAATGAAAAACCCCCCACGATGAAGATGATTCAAGGAACAACAATAGCAATGATTAGGCATTATTTAGCCACGGGCTCAAGCAAATCATATACCCCAACACGTGTGCGGCCACGCAATAATGGTTTTTCCTCATATACCCAACACGTGGTGATGAGTTTTTATTTTCTTGAATTTGAAGCAAGATTTTGGTTTTGGGTTACAATTAACTATGGTCATTTTGATTTACGATGGAGATATATCTATTTATTTATTTTCGTACCATATCTTACAATCTATAATGTACATATATATATACAACGTACAAATGTTGTCTTAAAACAAATTTTATTTTCAACAATTAATAGATTTCACTAGACAATTTAGAACATATTCAACAGAAATTCGATTTAATTCTTGAATCTCAAAAAATAAAATAATAAATAATTAATTTGTTTAAAATATGTGAACTTACAAATATGTTCAACTATACGTGTAAGTATAAAAATTAGGCTAGCCACCTTTTGTTCATTCGTCTTATAAAATAAACATTATTTTTGACAAGAAACATTGCGATGGATATCAATGTCATTATCCTAAATAAAAGGAGTCACTATGATGCTCTTATAATGATGCCCTTGAAGAAATAGTGCACACACTTTATATGGTGTCTTGGGCATGGTCAAATTAGGATAATGCCACTTGATGTTGCCTAATATGATGATCATACTCAACCCCCATTTATGTATTAATGTCAAGTATATATACAACATTATGTCCAATATTGTTCCCCATGCAATTGGATTGACAAGGATTGCATAAGAAGCCTAGGCTTCCATTTAACCACTACTCTATAAATAATTGATCCCTTGTTAGACCATTTTTGTGGCGGCATGAAATAAAAAAAATCGATGATGGTGTGTAAGTTTTTACAAATGATCAATGATTTTTCCAACTTACAAATTTGCGGGCGAAAGAAATAATTAAAATCACAAGTAATCCAGCTCAATTCTTTTAATTTCTTTTGATCTTTCTTGATTAAATAAAAGATAAAAAAAAAGGAGCAATCAGCACTATAATTTTTTAATTGAGTCAATCAAAAATCAAACCAATTATCATAAACATATCAAAATTTCAAATAAATGAAAGTTTATTTATTATAAAAGTAATTAACTACAAACTACAAATAACACATCACTGAAATGAAAGTTTAATTGATTTTGGGTGAATTTGATATCACGTAATAACAGAAATAGTGGAGCCTAGTGAATAGCAATTAGTTGTTTGATGTTGAAGACTAAATTTGCAGGCTAGCCCATAAAATTGAAGAAGTGTGCTACTATAGATTGCATTAACCGTTATTCAAGTAGCAGCTGTGTGAGTGCGATTAATTAGTTGCACCTCAATTTTGATTCTCTCATTATGACAAAAAGTCCTTACTAACCTTATTTCTTCAGCTGCCATTCCATTTATGCCCTATGTGGCAAAAGGTTTTCAATGTTAGTTTGCAAATTAAATATACTATTTGGTTGCAATAGTTTATTAGGTTGCGGTTATGCAATCTCGTGCATTTTGAATTCATATTCTTTGAATTCATAAAATTATTAATTATATATTTTTAATTCATATTCTTAATTTTTACATTTTTTAGTTTATATGTGTATAATATTAGCATTATTTTGTATGATATAATTTTTTAAAAGAATTCTTTATGTGGTTTTTTTTATTACATTATATTAACGGGAACAAATTAGTAAAAATAATTTTAGTAGTGAGTATCAAACAAATCACATGAGATTATTGAAGACTTAAATGGTGTTTAACGTATATGTCAATTTTTCCTATCAAACAAAATAATAAATAATCTAATCTCACATGGTCTCCCACTATTACAATAGTCTTAATTATCCAAATTCTATATCAAACATGGCCCTAGTCTAGAATTTTTTCTACAAGAAGATTAAAAATTCAAATTTTTTTCCATAGTAATATTTGTGAATCAATCATTTCTATAATGTTTATTTGAATTTTGAGAAGACCGTGGTGAGGACTAAGTGCCCTTTTGGTTCTGTTTCACTTTCCCTTTTCATTTTCTTTAAAAAATGAAAATAAAAAGCTATCAATTCCTCCTATATTTTTATAGATATTTTCATTCTCAAAATATTTTTTCAAACACACTTTTACCGTATTTTTTTTACTCTCATTTACATGATTTTTAATACAAAAACATAAAAATATTTAATTACATCTCATTTTAATTTTATGCAATTATTTCATTTTAAAGAAAACATTCAAATAATATTTTGTTTTCAAATTTAAATTCATAACCAAATTTTCATTTTTTAAATTTAACGGTAAATAAAAAATGACTTTGAAAACATATCAAAACGGACCCTAACCCTTATCAATATGCAAATAAAGTGGGTAAACAATGACAGTCACTATAGACTGACCACTCACTGAAACTTAAGACATTCTGCCAATAAGATGCAAAGGGTGTTATAGCATCAGGGATTGTTGGGTACAACTGTGGCAGATGTGTCCGCACTAAGTTAGTCAAGTCTAATTTCTTTGATCCCATTATTTCCAAAAGATTTTTATTCTTTTTAGGCACCAAAGTAATTTGCCTGCTTCCTACTTTACATATGGAATGTCGATCATCGCCTTATAATTTCACAGCTTTTCTCCCACACTCTTTTTTGCTTTTCCATTTCAAGATTTGCTCAAACATAAAAAGAAGGGAAAAGGAAGATAGAGAAATAATTTTCAGGAGGAAATAAAAAAGAAAAAAGAAAAAAAGAAAAACCTCACATCCAAAATAAAAAACTGCAAAAGAATAAGTCATCGTTTGATTTTATTTTCAAAATCCCATCTAATTTCTCCTGAAAATAAAAATAGAAAACTATTAATTTCTCTTTTTCTTTTCATAAACACTTTCATTCTTAGCATATTTTTCCAAAAATACTATTACACTATCTCTATTATCATATTCTATTTTCTCCTATTTACATTTGTACAACTTTTAATACAAAAACACTATAATATCCAAAAACAATCCATTTTCAACTTTACACAATTATTTTATTTTAAACAAAACATTCAAACAATATTTTATTTTCTAAATCACACTTATAACTAATTTTTTTTATTCTTTTTTATCAAAAAATAAAATCAAAAGGCTCCTTAGGATAAATAAAGAGAAATCTTATAGCCGTCCCATCCATAAAGATTGGTTCATAATTTTGCTGAAAATCAGTCTAATCGTTATTATTTTTTTCTCGTAGGTTTGTTTGATATGTATATATATTTCAAATGAATTTTGATTATTTAAATTTTATTTTTTCCGTTGAATATTTTTTTATTGAATTTCAAGAATTAGGTAGCCACACGACAACGGGTCCATGAGTATTTTCTCTGCCTTAGGGTTAGTTTAAATGGGCCTTTTTGGAAGAAATCGTTTGGTCCAATTAGGATAAATGAATCGGAGTTCCATATTTGTGAAACCAATTGGGCAGTACAGTCCAATCCCAAATAAAACGAGTTACAGTTTTCTTCTCCACATAAAACTAAAAATTAAACCCAAGCCCATTATTTGATAAGAAACGAGTGTTCAACTTGATGAGATACTTTTTTTAAGACTGGAATCCTAACCCTATGTTTGGATTTTAAATTTTATCGAGGAAAATACAAATTTTTTTATACTTCAAATGGTGTAATTTTATACTTTTTTTTAATTGAATATCTAGATCCAAACATATCAATAAAGAACACTCTAATTTGACTATTTACACACACACAAAAAAATAAATGTTTGAGCGCATGGGCTTACGTTTGATTTGATTAAAATTCATTTGACCTAGGCTGATTTATAGGGCGTTTGGGTAAGCTTATAATATCTTTAAAATATTTTATAAGATGTCAAAAAGTGTTTGATAATTTTTTTTAAAAAGAGCTTATAAGCTCTTAAAATAAGATGTTAGGAATTTATACGTTATTTTTTTAAAAAAATAAGGAGTGTCTAACTTTTTATTTTGAAGATTTTAATAAGTTGATTTAATTTTAATCATATTAATTACAAAAATACCATTAATAACATCTTATAAGCTCCAAAATATTATTTTATCCAAACACTTCAATAACTTATTTTAAAAATAAGATCTAACATCTTATAAACTCTAAAAATATCTTATAAAATATAGGAACTTATAAGATATTTTAAATAAATTTAACCAAACACCCTCTCGGTACTAAACACACTCAAATATGATTTCAAGAATGATAATAAATCCAAATCGAATCTCTAAGTTCGACTGAATTTAATTGTTTGTACAGCTTTATAAAAACGTACTTTAATGTCTTTTTCCAACTCAATTATGAGGACATATCAAGGGGCAAAATAACAAAAAACCAAAAAGGGGAAATTAAATTTAATATTCACTAATATTTAATAAAATAGTTAACAAAGTTTTGCATAGATGAATTGTGTTGCTAATTGGTGAACAGAATAGACTTAGAGGGGGCTACATGCAAAATCCATTGAATTTCATTACATTAATTATTTATGCACGTACATTTATTTGGTACAGAAATACACATATATAATATTTATTATTGGTCAATGTCTTCAGTGGGACAAAAAAAGATTGGCTATTATACATTAATTATTTTTTCTCAATTAGACCAAGATTAATTTATCAATTTCAAAGGGACAAAATTTCAAGTGATTCCATGATGAAGTAATGGCATGATTATTTATTATTTTCAATTAATCTACCTTTTTAAGACAAGCCATCCACCTTTAATTCCAATAATTCGGTTAATTTTCACAAAAAAATAACTAATATTATAAGACTAGCAAGGATAAGTGACATGCAAGCATTTTTCTAAATATATAGGACCACTTGGTAAATAATTGAACTTTAGATATAGGAGTTGGTGGCTAAGAAAAATAAGGAATACTATAGTTTGCCTTGTGACGAAGGGAATGCCCAATTCTCTATTATGGCAAAGACCAAGAAAAAGTCTTTTATTTCTACGATAATTATTAGTATTATTCTTCTTTGAGTTGTTCCGTGTGGACTACGGATTGTACAACCGACAAGTAGTGGCGGCCTCAGCTAGGGTTGACCATATAATTCACTAGCTAGCATGTCAAAATACACACGCTCAAAGTGACAAATCCAAACTGGAATTGCATAATTTTGACTACACAACTAAATAATTAGTGTGTTATTCTGCATATATATATATATACACACACATCACATTCAATTAAATTTCTACTTTTTAGAAAAAAAATCTTGATCAATATATGTCAGATTTGATTGATTTAATTACATATTAATGTGACTGATGACAGAAAAGTCCATCTTACCCTTAAAATAAAATTTCTTTATACTTCAAAATTTATGTCTTTTAATTATTTAAATCAAGTTTAGCTCAATTCAAATTGGAATATGACTCATTTAGAATGGATATGATTAGACACTTCATCACCCCACTATCTAATCACCCAATCTATTTCTTACGGAAGATTTGCTATATATCAATACCTTTATTGTACACGATTAGTCGATTTCATGATTTTTGCTTATTTAAAATAATCTTGGAGGATTATCATTGAAATCCCACAATGATCCTAATTTTCTTTTAAGTTTCAAGTTTAAATATTTCAAATTCGACCCAAATGAAAAAAATTACAAAAATTCAACTTATTAAATCACAAATAAAATGATTTTGGCTTTGTTTCATCGTATCACTAACTCCAAAATATATATATACATATATATATATGCATAGGATATTGCAATGCCATGATCAAAATTGAATAACAAACCAAATCATTTATAATAACGCAATGATAATGATTGCCACCTAACCTGTAATTCGTGTCCGTTGACAACAAATGAATAAATACTATGTCGAACTGTAGTACTGCACATGTGTTACAAGAAACTAATCTCAAAACCCAGGCAATTATCAGTAATGTTAGGCTATCGTAAAAATTCGTAACTATTGTGTGAAAGCTTGCCCTTTAACCAGTACTCTTACCACCTGGTACCTAGACGTATACATTTCTGAAAAAAATGACCAAAAAAATGAAAAGAATAATACTACCCTGATAGAACTTCTGCACATTTTCAATTTGGGGGTGCAGAATTGTGCCTGTTGGATGGAGCAGAAGGAGGGATGGGGACCTGTTTAGGAAGTTTGGCGAAGTACAAGGCGTCAACTGGTAACTTTTCCTTCTCTGTAAAATACTTCAAAGCCATTGCAGAAACATCTTCGCTGTCCAAATTCATGATCATCATCCTTCCCGGCCTAGCCGCTACCGCGCATGGATTCAATAGAAGAAAGCCAAGAAAAACGATGGAAATGACCATCTTTGGCCGCGAGCTTATTAAGGTTTTTGAAGAGGATGATGAAGAATAAGCCATGAGAGGATGATATGATTGTTTGTTGCTGTCCTTTTGGGCTAATCTTTCTTTGGGGGTTTTTGGATATAGATGTGTGTATGTGTATAGCTTTCCTTGAACACGAAGAACGCGGGGTTTACATCTATATATATATATTCATGGTGAGGGGTGGGGTGGGGGGGAGGGTTGTATTTGCATGGAGAATTAAGCATGAAAAAGTTAGGAAAATGGGGTGTGAATACTTAAGAAAGAGCGGTTTTTCTTGCAAGTATTTTACACGCAATAGAGTGTTGAAATTTCAATGTCAACCATTTTACGAAGTTGTAGTGGAATTCTATTTGATGCCGGCTCGTAATTTCTTCAATATATATTTTATTTTTCCTTTTGGGGTGGGGGTGGGGAGTGGGGGTCAAGTCGCCAAGAATATAATTTTCCATGAAATTTCTTGTCCGAATGTTGCTAGTGTGCAAAGGGGCAGATTTTTAATTTGGAATTCGTTGAGGGTTGAAATTTTGGTAATAAATTAAGATATATTGCTATTTAAATTGTGATCATATTGTGCTTATAAAATGTGCCATGTGGTGAACTCGAAAAATGTGGCCAGCCTATGTTGAATTTTATAAGCACCTGCCAAACCGACTAATTAATTAATTTTGAAAAATAAACTAATATTATAATATTAGTTTTAATTGACTTGAAATAATGTGCAGTTTTTAAAATTTTGAATTAAATTTTTTATTTTTTATTTTATTTTATAAATATATAACACGTATATTTATTATCTTCATCCATTCTTTCCTAACACATTCGTCATTTAGCAGCTCTTTTAGTTCAATATAACACTTCCCGATACCAATTCTTGAAAATTGGAGAAAATAGTACAAGCATGTGCAATTATCCATGTCCAATTAATCACTCATATTTCTTCCGTGTCTTTTTTTTTTTGTAAATTTTTCTTCTTGACAATGTTCAAATCCACCTACTTATATGAAGGTAATTAATTTAGTTGGATCAAGATAATGTCTCTTCAATATGCATTAAAAAAAATTTGGTTCTAAAAAAACATCCCAACATATGAAAATGGGGAAAAAATTTATAAACAAAATTTAAAAATCTTTATCCCTCCATGATGATAATAGTTGATATCATAAAATCAATCTCTAACTAGAACAGAGTTAGATCCCCTATCACGCATAACAGGTCCACAATTATTTAACGGCTTTTTCTCTTAATAATACTAAAAAATTACCGAGTAATTAATTGGTCAATGTCACTATATTCACACTTCTATATATAAAATTTAAAATTCAAATTTTAAATATTTTATAAATAAAGAAAAAAAATGATAGTCAAAATTCCCTTAAGCTTGGTCCAGTCAAGGGTGGAAAAGTTGGTCTTTAGAGATTAAATTAATACGAATGACACAAAATAAAGAGATCTTCTGCGTGAGGAGCCACCATGCAAGAAACCAAGCCAATAAGGTCCAATAATTAATTAAACTCAACAATGATAGCTAGATATGGAATTAATGGTACATAATCTCTGTATCAATCACTTTGATTTGGATTCTGATCAGACAAATTAATCCTATGGTATGTAATATCCCAGTTTCAAAATTATATCACACCTATATACATACTATTGTATACTCACAGTCCAAAAATTTCCAAGTTGGGCACTAGAGTGTGCTGGCAATTTCCGATCAACTTGGGCTAGAAAAATAATTTTCCAATTTCAAAGTCTTGACGAGAAAAAAAGGGTAATGGGTACAAGAAATTGAGGACCGTCGACAGATTAAAAAGACCGACATTGATTCAAAATGAAGAGTTAGGCCGATGGTAAACGTGCAACAGCTCGAACCTGCGACCAACGAATTGGGTTGTTGGGAAGGGAAAATTGGTTATGTACGATGGAATATTGCACCCATGGACTTGGGGACATGGTTTCACTAGAAGTGAACTAGTCAAATTTTAGATGTTTGTAAATATTTTACTTTTTATTTTGAGGTTTATAATAACATCACTACAAACGAAAAGGTATTAGTGATCTCACAATCGATCACTTAATATGCAAACATCGGGTATAGTGACTGATCGGATCAGTCAGAGAAATCCTTTAACTAATTATATACTAGTGACTGCCATTAAGTATGTATGACCGACTAGTGACCACATATTTTAGTCATTAATTTTAATGGGTCAAAAATATTTATATTGAATTTTTCATTTTGTTGGATTCGAACTCAAGACCTTTATTTTGTTAAAATGAGCAATTGACCACTACACCACCTGCATTTTCATGCATTTGTTTAAACAATATAATATATAAAATATTTACAAATTAAAAAATAATTTATGTATAAGTTACTATTCTTTTGCATTTTAAAATTTAACAAAAATAGCAATTAATCATTTAGTATTTGTGTAATATTTCTTCAATATAATAACATACAATATTTATTATTTATAACTATTACTTTTCAATTTTTGGAATATTTTATCATAATATATTATTAACACACTAAAAAAATAGTATATACATACTGTGTAGTTATAAATAGTTATAATTTACACACACATATATATATGATAATATATATATATGTGTGTGTGTGCTAAGAAATACAAATTAATATATAATATTATTAATTATATTATAAGTATTTATTTACTCATAATACATGTATATAATATATATGTATATTATTGACATGTATATATTAATTAATTCTTTTTTTTTTGTCGTATAAGAATATTATTCCTGTTTATTTCTTTGTCTTATATATAAACATTAATAAATTAATGTTCAATTATATAGATATTATATAGAAATATTTAGTGGTTATATATTTATATATGTACGTATATTTTTATATTTTTCACATATACATATATTATTATCAAAAACATATATATAAATATATTTATAACAAACACAATATGTTATTACTTATATAGATGTTACATAAATTGTATGCTTTCATATTACAAGAATATGCAAAAAATAAAATTTTATATTTATAACCATTTATTGACTGAAAAATGCGGTCATTAATTAGTAGTGACTACATCAATGACCGAAAGAAAATTGGGTCATAAATTAATGACCAAAAAATAATTTGATTATTAATTAGTGACTGCTTTATGTGTTCACTAATATTAGTGACTGATGAGGTTGAAAGTCGTTTATAGTGAAAGGGTACTGTTTGGGGTAAATTGACTAAAGAGGTCGAGTAATTTAGCTGATATTCTTCTCAAGGTCTGAGATCTATAATAGCAACACACGTTAAACTAGTTGAGGTGCCCTCAGCTAAGACACTCCAACGCTCAAGTCAATTCTGGTTGAAATAAGATAATCAAACAAAATATAGAGAGCTTATAGTGTATTTGGTAGTACCTAGAGCGTGGTTGGCTAAGAGGTATTTGTAGCCTTCTCCAAGTATGTAATTTATTGAAGACGCCCTTACCAAATGCATTATGCTTTAGTCCTTGCTAGGGGATTGATGGTCATTCCAGATCTCGGCACTATTCTAGGTGGCTTCATCTCTTATTTTCTAGGGTGAATAGTACCTCTGGTAGGCGCCTCCCTGTCAAAGGTGGTAGCAGGGACTGTACCGATTATCACGTGCCATTAATGTGGAGGCATGCTGCCTATCAGAGTAATAAATGTAGCGTGGATTTGAGTCAACGTTGGGGTGAGTTATGAGGTCGATATATAAATCAAACAGGTCTGGCTGGTTGATTACGGAGAAAGCAGAATATGTTCAAACGTATGAAACTTCCTATCGAGTGCAATCGGTTACAATACACTCAACTAGATAATTATTGCTGAGTGGCTCAATCTAAAACTAGTGTTGGGCCTGTTGGGCAGTTCATAACAGATGCTAGGCTTGCTGGGCTAAATGGGCCTCTTGGGCTATTCATATCATGAGCCCCCCCCATTCGCAATCCTGATCAAGCTTGTCGACAAGTAGAAGCAGGGAGTACTTGAGCAGTTTTTGGGTAGTTATCTATATTCGATTGGGATTTTGCCAAATCAATTAGGGTTTTTGAATTGTTGATTAGGGTTTGTGGCGGTTCCGTTGCATTTAATACGTCAGTTACTTTGCAGAATACGAAGCATATGAAGATAAGGTGTAATTATAACTGACGCTTGGGTTCTCGCACACAAACACCTATAAATAACGGGGATATATGCCTTCATTTACACTTTTTCTGAATTTATACCTAGTCGAATCCCTGCCTTTGAAGTTTTCCAACTTTTGTACGATTAGAGCTTGCCAGATATTCATTGTAAGTCACTCTGCCCATTTGTTCTTTTTCTCCATTTTCTTTTGCAAAATAATGTCTGCGAGTTCCAATAGTGAGGATACTAAGTCCGAGAGTGCGGCCTATCAGGGGGAGACTGGGGGTGGATGTACATCTGAAACCTCTCGCGAGAGTGAGTCAGGTAGTTCAATGAGTAATAGCTCGAGTTCGAGCAGTTCTAGTAGCTCGAGCGATGTGAGGGTTATTTTTGAGGGAGATGCTGGCCTGAGTGATGTTCCTCCAGCCCGGGGTCGATTGTTTCCCCCAAATCATTATACAAAAATAACATCTAAAATAACCCCCGTCGACCTAATATGAATTAAGGTAATGTACCATATCCTTGAGAAGTATGAATTATTAGTGCCAGGAGCTCAGGGCAGAATGCATCGACCTCCCCGAGGGTGTATAATGGTGTTTGAGAAAGGGTTAAAATGTAGGCTTAGGTTTCCCCTAACGTAAGTGATATTTGACCTCCTAATAGACCTATAAGTTTGTATAACCCAGCTATTTCCCAATTGTTTCGCCATACTATACAATTTTGCTGTGCTAATGCACCTGTAGAATCAACCCGCCTCCTTCACCAACTTTTCAAATTTATTTCATTTACCCATGTTGCGAAAGTCAGGTAGTATCAAAAAATCTTATTTCTACTACTTAACTGCTCGGCCCCGTTGAAAATTCTTAGTATCCTCTACTTTTTCTTAAGGCAAGAGTGGAAAAAATATTTTTTCTATGTTTGGGGGTTGGGGGTTCTTGCCATTCCGAGGGGTTAGTGGAGAGGGCCTATAGAGATGCCAAAGAACCAGACACCTAGTTAGCCCAACATGTTCATCAAGGATTTAGTCGAATTTGGGCATATGAAAGTCTTAATTCTGATTGAGGAAAGGTGTCTGGTATTTGCTGGCTTATCACCGACCCAACTTGACCTGTCTGTAAGTGATCGACTAGGTAGAGATTCTCGTCGACCATTTTAATTGTGGCTACTCTATCTTTCTGTTCAACTCTGATGTTTGCTTGTATTATTTATGCCTGTAGATCGAGAAGAAATAATGGCCTGGAGTCAATTTGAAATCCAAGCTCGAGCTCTAAGAAATGAAGAGCACCGTCGAGCTGCTGCTGCTCGACAGAAAAGAGCTCCAGCGAAACCAGCGGGTTCCATAAGGTCGACGTCAACTCCTATGCCCATGCAAATTGAACAGATGGTGGAAACCCAGTCTGCTCATCAGGAAGAGCTTTTTCCCAACCACGGGTCGGGGTAAAAGAAAAATGGTTGAGCAGAGGGGCTTAGCTCCTAAAAAAATTGTAGGGGACAAAGAAAAATAGAAAGCTGCTACAGGTTATGACCTGTTCAGAAAGCTTGACGATGGTGTATTATTTCAACTCCCCTCGCTACCTACTCCCCAGTTCGCCACTAACCAAACCCAGGAGATAATTGACTCAACCTCCATCATCTAGAGAGGAATGATGGGTGGTAATGCTCGAAAGTAACTCTCGTCAAAGCTTTTTGTAGCCGACTAGCAAAAATTGATGAACCTCAGTCACGTCGGGGTTCTCTAAGCATTGTCCTACCACTGTAACAGGTAAGTACCAAGTCAATCATTTCTAATTGAATTTCTCCTTTGTTATAGGATTGTGGAGTAATATCCTTGTGTTCTAGGTGGGATAATTGGGCTATAAATTTTTTGTCGATTTGAGCTGGCGCTAGTGAATAGAGAAGAGTTGCAAGGAGGGAAGGATATGGAAACTCTCAAAGTGCAGCTCGAGTCCTCCCAACTCCAAATCGAGCAACTGAATAAAAAGGTGGCCGATCTGCAAGAACAACTCGACTCCAAAGATCAACAATTGGTCAAGGCGATGGAGGGCATGGACTCCAAAATAAAAAAGGCCCACTTAGGCCTGCAAGTGAGCTACACTTTTGGTCTAGCTCAAGGCCGTGTAAAGGCGACCAATGAAGCGAGAGAGGTCTTCAACCGCTATCTTTTGATGATGAGGCATGAAGCGGTTGAACAGTTCATCCTTAGCTCTATTTTTCAGGACGCAAGCATGATCATGTCCCTCGATGATGCTCGAAAAACCTTCCATAAGGCTGTAAAGCAACTCGAGCACCTAGGATATGCTTTCTAACCTGAAGATAAGAGTAAGATAAGCCCTGCCCTAAATGAGAAACTAGAGTCCTGTCCTGACCCTAAAGAGGGTGAGGCCGAGCAAGCCCCGAGGCAGAAGTTGAGATCGCTGAGCCAGATCAGCCCTTAACTGAAGCTGAAAAGAAAAAAGCCAAGGTTAATGCTAAGTTAGAGCAGTTAGCTGAGAAGTTCACATTCACCGAGGACTTGGTGGTGCAACTGAGGGAGAAAGATGTCGATGTGGTGCAACTAAGGGAGGAAGATGTTGATGTAGCGCAGTACGTGCTGCGCTCGATCAACTTTATGACCTATGTCGCAGGGCTTTTCGAACCTCCTCGAGCTGTTTCGCCCCTTGCATGTGCAATGCCTAATCCGGACTTCGAATGGTTTGAGGGCAACTATGCAGGGACTAGCCAGAATTAAATCAGCTTTTCTGTGATCTATTTTGTTTGTTGCTTTTTTTTTCTTCGATGTAACAATGATCAACTAGTCAATGAATAAAGACTGCTTTTTCTTTCCATCTTGTCATGTTAAAGATAGCTATTGAGTCTTTTCACATTGAATTCAATCGTCATAATAATGTGGAGAATAGCTGATAAATTATTTGGTTATCGCTATCATAATAAAGATTGTTGTCGACTGTGTCGAATCGTATTAACATTATCTGTTGCACAGCCATTTAACTGCATCATCGATTTTTAATACCTCTTGGTCGACTACTAGGTCAACCACTGGATTTAGGAGGATAACTATACGAGAACGTCTTTTTATCAACTATAAGGTCAACATGGTCAATGCAGGTCCATTAGCATCGACGCTAAAGTTGTATTACTACTTGGAGCTGCTACTTCATCGACTTCAGGGTCAACTATGGACTTGGCAGCATGAAGCCACTCGAGTGGCAGTGCAAGGCTGCTTATTTGTCGACTACAGGATCGACTTGGGTCTTGGAGACATAAAGCCATTTGAGTGGTAACGCAGGGCTGCTTATTCATCGATTACAAGGTCGACTAAAATCTTAGCAGTGTGAAGCCACTTGATTATAATAATGACTCCAAATTGTATCAATATTGTTGGAATTTTATTCAAGCTAAAATATTTCAAAGGTTAATATAACATAATCTCAAATGTAAAATTTCCTGAGGTTGATGGCATTCCACGGGCGTGGAAGTTCTTCTCCTTGCATATTGGCTAGTTTATATGCATTGTGTTTTGATACTTTGACAACAGTGTATGGTCCTTCCCATTTGGGGTCGAGCTTACCCACATTCTTGGAGACTTCTACTTTCTTAAGGATGAGATTTTCAACCTTAAAATGGTACAATTTGACCCCTTTGTTGTAGTTCTCAGCCATCTTCGACCTATAATGCTGCATAGTATTGTAGGCTTCGCCATCAATGGTCTTGAGGTCGAGTTTTCTCTCCACGTGTTTCTTAGGGATGGAAATGAATAACTCTAACCGTGTGTTGGATTATCTCTTAGGGAATGACTACTTTGGACCTATAAATTAGATTGTAAGGGGTATGGCCAATGGCTGTTCGAGGAGTTGTCATGTATGCCCATAACACTCTGGGTAGGTCATCTGCCCAATTCGAGCCAGTATCTTGTATCCTAGCTTTTAGATGGTCGAGGATCATTTTGTTGGTTATTTCTGTCTGATCGTTCGATTGGGAATTGTCCACTGAAGTAAAGTATTGTGCGATCCCCAAGGCATCGCACCAACCTCTAGTGCTTTTGCTCTAGAATTGAGTGTCATTATCTGAAATAAGAACTTTGGGCAGACTAAAATAGTAGATGATATTTTTTCATATGAAACTCTTGATAGCTGCATCTGTTATCTTAAGAATAGCTTCAGCCTCGACCCATTTGGTGAAATATTCAACTATGATAATTATGAATTTTTGTTGCCCCATTGATTTTGGCAACGAACCCAAAATGTCAATTCCCCACTGATCAAATGGCTAAGAAATTTGGACACTAACCATTGGCATTGAGGGTTGGTGTGGCAAATTCGAATGGACTTGACATGAAGTACATTTATGCGAAAAATCCATTAAGTCTTTCAATAATATTGGCCAAAAGTACCCGTACCTGATTACTTTGTAGGCCAGGGATCTTCCTCTAGAATAGTTGCCACACATATCTGCATAAATATCTTGTAATACCTCTAGAGCCTGATCGCGGTCCAGACACCTCAAGGGAAGTCTAGAGATTGATCTCTTGTACAATTGACCATGCTCATCAAGTGCAAATTTGGAAAATTGACCTCAAAAGTGCCAAGCCTCGTTTCTATCTTCGGGGATGGTACCTTGCCTTAGATATAGTTTGATCGGGACTTGCCAAGAAGCTGTCGCTCCTTCGATGCTTGTTATCAAATTTTCCTTGTGTGGCCCAATTGATGGTTTATTAGAGACCAAAAATGTGATCTTCTTGTCCCTTGTCCCCCTGGTGGAGCTGGCAAATTTTGAAAGAGCATCTGCCCTCTCGTTCTCAGATCGAGGAACCTGACTAAGGGTAAACCTTTTGAATGATTGTTGCAACTGCTTCACTTTAGCTAATTATTAGCTTATCATCCGTCCTTGGCTTCAAAATTTCTGTCGACCTACTTGGCTACCAACTGGGAGTCTGTAATTGCCACTAGGGGCTCAACCCCTCACTCGAGCGCCATTCTTATCCCCGCGAGAAGGGCGTCATATTCTGCCTCATTATTTGTGACTGTATAATCCAACTTTATTGCGAAATTGTATTCTTCTGCATCTGGGGAGCGAAGAGCAACCCCACTCCTCTATCGGATGTGGTTGACGATCCATCAACATACATGGTCCAAATGAGAGGGGCTTTAGGATTCTTCTCGGGCAGGTTGACTCGCTCGACAATAAAGTTAGCCAGGACCTGTGCTTTGATGGTTGTTTGAGGTTGGAAAGTAATATCAAATTCTCTCAATTCGATTGCCCATTTGGTCAACCTTTTAGATGTATCCGTCTTTGTCAGTACTTGCTTCAATGGTTGGTTGGTCAACACTATAATAGAGTGAGATTAGAAGTATGGTTGCAATTTTTGAGCCATAGTTACTAGTGTTAAAGCAAATTTCTTGATCTTCAAGTAATTATGCTCCGGCCCGTGGAGTGACTTGCTGTAATAGTAGACTAATTGATGTGTGCTATTTGAGATCAGTACTGAGCTGATCGATGCAGTGGAGACCGCCAAATATACTTGAAGTACTTTTCTCAGTTTAGGTTTCACCAATATGGGGGGTGAGGCTAAGTACTGTTTCAGGTCAACCAGAGCCTGACCATACTGTGCAGTCCATTGGAAGCCCAATTTCTTGGCATTTCTAAGAATTTTGAAAAAGGGTAAGCTCTGGTTGATCAATCTTGCAATGAATCTCCCCAAGGCTATAATCTTTCCAACCAACCTCTGAACATCTCGGACTGTTTTTGGAGGGGTGACGTCAAGGACTGGTTGAATTTCTATAGATTGGCCTCAATGTCTCTTTGGCTGACTATGTTGCCCAAAAATTTTCCTCCCCAGACCTCGAACATATATTTATTTGGGTTCAACTTTAAACCAAAGGCTCTAAAGATGGCAAAAGTGTGACTGAAGTCGAGTAAGTGATCTTGAGCTTTTTCTATTTTCACAATCATATCGTTAACGTAAATCTCCATCGATTTCTCAATTCATTTTTTGAACATAAAATTGATGAGCCGTTGGTAAATTGCTCCAGCATTTTTCAATCCAAAAGGCATGACCAGAAAGTAGTATCGCCCATTAGGAACAACAAAGGAGATTTTATCCCTATCTTCGGGTGCCATAAAACTCTGATGATAATCTTGAAATGCATCCATCATACTCAATAACTCACAACCAACAGTCGAATCAACTAATAAATTTATTCAAGACAGGGGGTAAGGATCTTCAGGACATGCTTTATTTAAATCCATAAAATCATTACACATCCGCCATTGCTCCTCATTATTTGGGACTAGTACAACATTACAAAGCCAAGAGGGATATTGAATTTCTACAATATAACCAGTATCTAGGAGTTTCCTAACCTCCTCTTCAATGATCTGTGTCTTCTCCACGTAGAATGTCCTCGTCTTCTACCTAATTAATTTGTACGAGGATCTATATTAAGGCAGTACACAATGATGTTAGGGTTGATTCCCTGGAGGTCAGATGCCTTTCATGCCAAGACGTCAATGTTCTTTCTCAGAAAATCAACCATAATACACTCCAAGTGGGGGCCCATGTCAGTTTTGATATAAGTCATCTTGTTAGGGTTTTTCTATTCGAGCTAATGGTCTTAAATTCCCCGACAGGCTCCACCTTGGTATCTTCCAACTTTTGCTTTTTGCTGGCCTAGGTCTCCTCAAGTTCTACTACGGGGGCGTCTCCTGAGGTCTTTAGTTGTGGTCGAATCTTCTGCTCGCTTGACTCGACTAAGATGTTGTAACATATCCAAGCTTCTTTCATGTTGCACAAAAGTGCCCCTGTACCTGCTGGGGTCAAAAACTTAACTTTCAAGTGGTAGGTCGACAAAATTGAGAAGAAGTCATTAAGGGTAGGTCAACCTATGATGACATTGTAAGCGAATGGGGCATCGACCACAAGGTAATTCACCATCAAAGTCCTTATTTTGGGAGCCTCTCCAAATGAAGTTGACAAGTTGATTAACCTTTCTGGTATGATCTCTGATCGATCAAATCCGACCAGCGGTGTGTGTACAGGTTCAAATTTTAGTTGGCCCATGTTCATTCTTTTCAAGGTAGAGAGGAAGATGATATTGGCCAAGCTACCATTATCAACCAAGACCTTGCGCACTTCAAAGTTGGCATTCTCAACAGAGACTACCATTGGACAGTCTGTTTTATGATCGATATTTCTGCCCTCGAGGTGTGCTAAGTCGCCATCAGTGAATGAGATGGGCTATGCACTCTTTGTAAGATGGAATGTCATCTCAACGTGCGAGGCTCTAGTTAACTCAAGCCTCCTCTAAGTTTGCCTTTGGGTAAATTTTGAGTCCCCCCCAGTAGGGCCTCCCGCAATCATATTAATCACTCCACAGATGGGCGGGTTATTCTCATAGGCGGGTTACTTTTCTTTATCCTCCCTTCTAGGGCTAACCGACCTTTCTCTACGAGGAGTCCAATCGATTTTACCCGCTTCAACCTGTGCGTCCATGACTATATACTTCTTGAGGTGGCCCTACCTGATTAACCTCTCGATCTCATTTTGGAGGTTGAAGCATTCATCTATGTCGTGCCCCTTTTACTTGTGAAAGTGGCAATATTTCTTAGATTTTTTCATTGCCTCAGTCTCCATCAACTTTCTGGATTTTTTGAGGAGGTTATTATGTTGGATAGCATACAGGACCTCTTTCATCGTGGAATTATTTTATGGGAGATCGACCTCACTTTTTGTGTTTTTGGTCGTCTCTTTCTTTTTTCTTCTTGTCGACCTTGGAGGATCCGAATTTGAGCCTGTTTATCTTCTCGTAGGTCATGTACCTCTCAGCTAGATTGAACAACTTCTCTATCGACCTGGGATGTTCACGCACTAATGCGTTGGCGCATTTCTTGTGTCTGAGCCCCAGGAACAGCATAGCTATCAGGAACTTAATCCCAGGGTTATGTATTTTGAGGACCTTTGTGTTAAATATGGTGAAGAAATCATGGAGGGACTCCCTCTTGCTTTGCTTAACAATATGGAGTGGGTATGGGGGGGTTTCGCCTTTCTCCTACTGGTAAATTGGTGCAAAAATTTGTTGCACAACTAGTCATAAGAATAAATTAACGATGGCTCGAGTTTCATAAACCAATCAAGTGCTATGCCTTGAAAGGTGGTTACTAACATTTTGACATGGATGTACTCATTGTGTCTATGCAGCTGCATCATGTGTTCAAACTGCATTTAGTTGCTCATTGGGGTCCATCGAGCTATCATACCTCGGCAGATCAGTTAGGACTTTTGCATTGACAGCAATGCGCTTGTCGATAATATCTTGGATGAAAAAAAACCCTCTTTCCCAATGAGTTCTTTAAGGGCCCTTCGGGTTAGGCACTCTTTCAATATTTTTCCTCGAGATCTCGTCGAGGTACCTATTCAACTATTGGATTTAATGGGATACTTTTTCTCATTCCTCTCAATCTGCTAAGGTGGCATTCCAATCGAAGCTTGGTCTGGCACGCTCGGCCCTATCAAGCTGTGGGGCTCGAATGGGTTGGGCTGCAAGGTCTGCAGATTCTCCCATATCTTTGTAGTAGTCACGCCTAGAGCATTAGACCTTATCACGCTGGCAACTCGATTAGGTCAAACGTGATCTACTGAGTCTATAATCTCTTCCCATAATTCTGGTCACCTCCTCTCCTCCTAGGGGCGTCTAGGGCTGGGTTCACTGTGGGTGGGTGATCGCCTAGATTCTTGGCGGCCGCAGCTATCTTGGGGAGACCTATCTTCTGGAAGAGGCAATTGTAGGGTGGCACTGGTGGTAGAGACGGGCACTGTGGTGTGCTTATTCAGCATGGTAGACAGTTAAACTGAAATTTGAGCGAAGATTTACTTACTTATCAGTTGCATTAACTAGGGCATGGTTATTGTCACCATTTGCTCCTAAGGGGCACTGGGGCTTGGAGCGTGTGTACCTTACTGGGGTGGAGGGGGAGATGGAGATATGGACCTCCTATTCTCTTCCCTTTCTAATGTGGCTTTGCGTGTGTTTACCATTTTTGCATTGCAATCTCAAAAGTTCCCACAGACGATGCCAAAAATGATGAGGTTGAAAGTCATTTATGGTGAAAGGATACTGTTTGGGATAGATCCAACCAGAGAGGTCGAGTAATTTAGCTAATGTTCTTCTCGAGGTCTGAGATTTATAACAGCAACACACATTAAACTAGTTGAGGTGCCCCTGGCTAAGGCATTTCGACGCTCAAGTTAGTTCTGGTCAAAATAGGATAATCGAACAAAATATAGAGAGCTTATAGTGTATTTGGCATTACCTGGAGTATGGTTGGCTATGAGGTATTTGTAGCCTTCTCCTAGTGTGTGATTTGTTGAAGATGACTTTACTAAATGCATTGGGCTTTAGTCCTTGCCAGGGAATTGATGGTCATTCCAGATCTCGGTATTATTTCAGGTGACTTCATCTCCTATTTTTCAGGGTCAACAGTACCTCTGGTAGGCTTCTTCCTGCCAAAGGTGATAGTAGAGTTGGTAGCAGCAATTGTACCGGCTATCACGCACCATTAATGTGGAGGCATGCTGTCTATCAAAGTAATAAATGCAGCGTAAATTTGAGTTAATGCTGGGGTGAGCTATGAGGTCGATATATAAATCGAATAGGTCTGGCTGGTTGATTACAAAGAAAGCAAAAAATATTGGAACGGATGAAGTTTCTTGTCGAGTACAATCGGTTACAATACACTCTGCCAAACAATTCTTGCTGAGTAGCTTAGTCCAGAACTGGTGTTGGGCCTGTTGGGCAGTTCAGAACTAATGCTGGGCCTGTTGGGCTAAATGAGCCTCTTGGGCTATCCCATATCAATGACAAAAAAAAGAATTCAATAATTAGTGAAAGAATTAGTGACTGCTTTCTACTGTCACTAATTCGTTTATTGATCGATCATTAATTTTTTAAAAATATTTTATGTAAATTGATCACTAATTGATTATTAAGCAGTTACTAATTGATTACTGACTAGTGACTGCTCAATCAATCACTAAAACTCTTTTTTTTAGTGCATATTGCATGCAATTCCTAAGCGTTCATTTGTTATAGAGTTCCTATTGATTGCAAGCAAACAAAAAACTTCCAATTAATTTAAGTACTCGTAAATATATAATAGTCTTAGTTTTTTTTTTCTTTATTTATATGCACACATATAGATTGTCTACTAAATTAAATCTACAGCCTCACATTTTATTATATTTGTGTGGCAGGGCCAAGACCATTCAACTATATAATGGCCTTAATTAAGGTGCAATGTTTGATCTTTGGTTACAATATTGTCTATTCTCTAGTAGCTATTTTATGGGTATCAATCAAAGCTCTTATATATATATATATATATATATATATCATCTTGATCTTTTTGCAATACATGAGGGCTATGGTTTCATGATGATGTGGGGCCAAAAACAATTCTCTTCTAATTTCATCGAATTAGGTTGAATATAAGGTCTATAAAAGTTAAGTCGATCATGAAGTGTTAGAATATTGATTGAGAGTTCCTTACAAAAAATCTTCCAATGTTCAATCCAATAAACAAAAAAGATAGGTTGGTAAAAAAAAGTAAGACATAAACGAAAGTATGGTAAAAATGATAGTAGAATATCAAAAATTTACGCAATATATTCTAGGATAGGGAAAAATGCAAAATTGGTCCTGCTGATAAAGTAGGACTTTAAATTTTCTAACTGCAAAATTGGTACACTAATGATATGTGATGACCTAATAAGCCCAACCCAATAGCTATCGACCTAGGTATAGTAGACGAGGCCTATCTCATGTTTGAGGCCCAAACTTGTTGTGGACCTCATTCGACCTCCCAAACTTACTCCGTGCCAGTGCTCTCAACAGCATTGGTTCTATTTGACCAGAGCATAGGTCAAATAGATGAGCTCGACCAATCCCGTAGAAATGTGAAAGAGCTCGTGTTCTAACTTAAACGTTGACCAGGCAGGTTAACTTTCTACAGAGTTGTATTTCTACCGCATTAAATGCCTTAACGGCGATATGCCTCTGCATTAATGGCATATGCTGCCTTAATACCATCTACCCTACCGCGCCAAATTGGAGGCGCGCCTCTATGTACTGACTTGTCCCTAAAAGCTGGAGAGGGAACCACTTGAAAAAGTACATAAATAGGAGAA
Organism: Jacaranda copaia; assembly: GCA_014898725.1. Classification (NCBI taxonomy): domain Eukaryota; kingdom Viridiplantae; phylum Streptophyta; class Magnoliopsida; order Lamiales; family Bignoniaceae; genus Jacaranda; species Jacaranda copaia. Next base: position 468,317 of record JACGDI010005395.1, read on the forward strand.
GACCTAAAACTGCCCATGCAAGGACATGAACCCCATCTGCATGACACGAGCATCTTGGACTATATCCATCATTTGGAGAAGCTATAGATACCCTATTGCCAGCCTCTCACAAGGTATACCATTCTATACTAAAAAGCCCTCGCTTTGCTACTCCTTCATTTGTTCAATTAGATACTGATTGGAGCGTTAGAATGCCTTAACCGAGGGCACCTCAACTAGTTTAACATTTGCTAATGATTGCAGGACTTAGCCTAGCTACACTTGAAGTTCACTCACTCGACTAGGCAAGTCAATTATCAAAATCCTAGCCCAATCTAGTAAATACAGCTTTTACCCTCATCAACTACCTTCAAAATTTTGGCAATTTGAGAACAAATTCAGCCCAAATTACATTTGTCATCGGCCTATGCTTATGTGGCAGCTGATTTGGCACCACATCAGTCCAAGCGTTCTCCTCTCTCTTACATGGCATATGATGTGGTAATTAAACCTGCCACATTAGCACATTTATTACACTTAAACAAAAAAGGAAAAAAATTGCACAAAAAACCAAAAAATACATATAATATACATACACATATACAAATATTTATGTATAACATATATATAATATAAACAACTTACCAAGAACACCCCCCAAGGCCCTCTACCCCTTGTTGGGGTGGCTATGGCAACAAAATGATTGCCTGTGGCTGTCGACAACCAAGACTGCCATGGCCATTAGCTAGGTTGTCAGGCTATATCGGTGGTGTTGGGGGTGGGGGGAGAAGATAAATATAAAATAATATATATTAAATTATATATTAGATATGTATAATAATATATTATCCATATTTTTTAATACTTTTTTCAAAAAATAAATATAATGGGATTTAATATAAACTATTGATATCTTAAGGATAAAATCCAACGGTTTTATAAATGAGGGCATAATTATCCTTTTATACACAAAAATTCACACCCAGTTGCACACATTCGCGTGTGAGTTACCCCAACACTTTTAGGAGTGTTTATTGCATGATTTTCTAAAATATGAGAAAGTTATTTGTATAATTAAGAGGATAAACTTAAATTTTTATTATATAATTTTTATTTTATTATATTTGAGTTAATAAATAAAATATATTTATATTATATTAAATTGGACTATTTTAGACATACTTATGATTTAGTATTAATATTTAATTTTGAATTATATAGTTAAGAGGGTAGACTTAAATTTTAATAGTTTAATTTCTACTCATTTTTAATTTAATAAATAAATTCAACAAAATTTAATTATATTTTAGATAAAATTATTATTTTAATATTATTAAATATATAACTAATAATTATTAAAATTATATGGCTTAAAGTGATAAATTATATTTTTTAAAAATTTTAGATGATAAATTTGTATCAAATAAAAACTTATAAATTTGAAAGATATTTGATATTTTAAATTTGATGTGTAAGTTTTAAATTTTTTAGAATCCAATTGCAATTAATTTGATGATTTGGCAAGTAAGATATATGTGTGTATGTATATAAATATGTGAATAAATTATTTTTTCAAGATTTATCTATTTTTTTATTTTTTGTTTTTTTTTGGTTTTTTTTGCATTTGTTTTTTGATTTTTTGTGCATTTTATTTTTCTTTTTGTCCAAGTGTAATAAATGTGTTGATATAGCAGGTTTAATTGTCACATCATACACCATGCAGGAGAGAGGAGAATGCCTGGACTGACGTGGCACTAAATTAGACACCATGTAGGCATGAGCCAGTGACAAATGTAATTTGGGCTGAATTTGTCCTCAAATTGTCAAATTTTTAAAAGCAGTGTACCAATTTTGCAATCCAAAAAATTAAAATCTTATTTTGCCAGTAAGATCAAATTATATGATCAATTTTGCATTTTTCCCTTTAGGATATATAGCGTTAGGAATTTATGGGAATTGGTTGTAGAAAAGAGACTAAAATATGTGGTTTGAAGCATTAATAAATTTTACGCGAAGTGATTATTGTCTTTAGTTACTATAAATTTGGTAACCAAGTTAAAATGACAATTCAATTCTAAGATACAATAAAATTACTCGAAATATGTAATTTTCTCTTTAGGACATTCTGAAAGCTTTGTAAGTATATAAGAAATGAGAAAGCATTGTAAGTATATGAGAAATGAGAAAAGAGAAGGAGAAAAATTTTATTCAGAAAATTATATATTCCCTAGGCACTGTCCTTGATTTACATTTATATGAATCAAAGATATCATTTGTGAAGTATTGGATTAATTTTCAACACATACAGGTGTATGTTTCTTTATAAAGTCTAAAACACTTTCCCATTTTTCCAATATGGTATAAATGCGCTCAATACTCAAACACAATCTATATTATGACATATATTTTCTCCTATTAGAATTCAAGTAGAATTAACTGATCCAATACCCTAGACGTATATCTTAAGGGCAAAATAAACATTCTTTGTATTTTAAAAGTTTTTACTTTATACATTCTACATGAGTGCTTGCTTAATCGAAAAATATATTACTAGATTCTATATTTCGAGCATGATATGCACATCATATGTTTAATGGGTTTAAATTTCTAATTTCACATTATATGTGTGAGACTTATATCAATGAGCTAAATAACTATTAATGAATTTGAAATATGGACATATTTGAATGTATTAACTGTAATATTTTAGTATCCTATCAATCAGTCTGTTTTGAGACAACAAGCAAATGGCTATCCATCCCATGCTACCCGATTAGCGTCCGGTCAGTCCATCAAATCTTTATTTAATTACATAACAACTATAATTACATATCTGATTAATCATTCATTTACAAGGAAATTTAAGGCCGTCCGGGTGGGGGTAATTACTATTACATCATTGAGTTTGTCTTATTTTCGCTTACGTCAAAGGAGTTGAAATTCGGGCTAATTTAATGACTCGATGTAAAGTAGCCGAACTCGCTTATGCTGGATAAATATTGGGCTGGGCCGGCGCTGCAGGCCACATTCTAATAATGGCAAAAAGGGTATATCGACGTTATGTGTTTATATAATAATCTTTTCGTTAAAAAGTTTTTGATATTGTTGATTCCCAATTTTGATTAGTCACGCATTGATAGAGATTAAAAAAATATTGAGTGAGCGTTAATCTTCAATTCCATTTGATTGGAAAAGTTAAAAGTAGTATAAGCCCAATGGTAATTTAATATTTTTCTCTGTTATCTAATATTAAAATAAAGATAATGCTGAATTTTTGGAAATGCCCCCACACCCAGAGAAGTCAAGGGGATTTATTTGCAATTTGGATTTCAAATAAATGGGAGAGTGATGAGTTAATCTCATGGTTCATTCAAAAATTTGTTTAACCACTTATCATGTGGGCCCACAGATAACATATATAAGTTATTGAAAAATGTATTTTGAGATGAAAATAAGTTAGATTTTAGTGAAAATGATGATAAATTATTAATAATTTATTTTTAAAGAGTAAAAATAAATAAATTTAAAAATATAAACAAACAAGCCCTAACAATAAAAAAAATCCACATTAATTTCGATATCATTGTCAATTGCCATTACTCATTAGCCCACGCCCCAAACAGCAACTGGCTAGTAACAGATGACTGGGAATTTCCAGTCCTAGTGGTACTTACTTGAGTTGGTGTCAACAAATTTCAGTATGTGCTGTACTCTTTCAATACTTAAGGTAATTAAACCTAGTTACCATGTGTTGCCAAAATATTTTATAGGAAAAATAATATAACATAAATGAATATCAGGTTCTAGTAAAATATTTATAGACCATCACATTAAATTTCCTGATAATAATTTTGGAGAATCCTCATATCACCTATTTTCCTTGTTAGAATGAACTTCCCAATCTGCTTAAATTAGGACGCGGCTCATCCATTTCAGATTCTCCTACTTCTATCTTCTTAGTTCAATTTCTATGGCCTAACTCCACTGATTTCCTCCAATTTAAGTAAGTCAAACTACGTCGACTCAATGGCCTATGCGGTTTGTAAAATTTATTTAAATTTATGTTCAACCCAACTCAATCCTATCAGTTAATTCTTTTCAAATGAGATCCCTTAGCCCATTAAGTTTTTAAGTCCAATCCGACGTATCAACCCCAAAGCCGAAGCCATCACCTATATGAAGCTTTCATGGTATGCCAGCTTCTTTGTTAGGTTGCTACCACCTTATTTCAGTTTAATTTCTATTTCAATACATATTTAGTCTTTTATTTCGATTTCATAAACATATATACGTTAAATATATCTAGGCCGTGTTTGATACCTGCTATTAGAGGCAATTGGATGGAGTAATGGGGGCTAATTGCATGTTTGATACATGATATAAAATTTACAGGCCGAATCGCATAATATGCATAGTTAGGGGTGTATACGAATAGAGTCGAGCTCGAATCTAACAGGTTCAAACTCGATTCGTTTATTAATTCGCAAATTCAAACTCAAGTCGAGCTTGGTCGAGTATAAAAAGCCAAGCTCAAACTCTACTCATTTAAATAAACGAATACTCGGCGAGTTTTAT
>JACGDI010005395.1:472970-511785 GCA_014898725.1 Jacaranda copaia
GCGATTAATCAGATTAATCGCACCACCCTAGCTGAGTTTTCTTATTGCAATTTTACAGCAAAGCCCATCGAATTTGTGAGTGGTATTATGATTTTACCCTTCTCTTTACTCCTTCAACAACAACCCAGTACTGTAATGGTGGAGTTCCATGTGTGTCTTTGAGTTACACTGCCAAGCTACATCTAGGTGCAAAGGCAGGGCTCAAGCTCATCCAATAACAAATGCAAGGGCTGAACTGTGAAATTCGAAATTAACCCAAGTATTTCAGTTTCAGTACTTCTCAATAAATTCTAAATAATTTCTTCAAGTTCCATGAATTTCAGCTCTGAAACTACAGAACATTAATCAATTTCAGTGTCAAATACAGAAATTTCATGAGTTTCAGCATTTTTACTACATATTGCAGAATTGTTCAGCATGATGTAAGTAATTTTAAAAACAAAGAAAGAAAGAATATTCTAAGGAAAAAGCAAATGAGAAGGAGAGCAGGATACATTCTGCTTTGGACTTCAGTGGATAGGAAGCATGAAAAAGAACAAGACGAAGAGATTGAAAAGAAAAATAAGAGAAGTAGAAAGAAGAATGAGAAGAGGAAGGGCATAAGAAGAAGAGAAATGAAGGAGAAAAAGGTTGACGCTGTGGAGTTTGGTGGAGCATTTAGGGCTTTGCACATGCGAATAGAGACTTAGAGAGGAAGATGGCGTTTTTTTTTGGTTTTATGTCTTCAACGTTATTTAAAGGGCAAAATTGTATATCCCATCAAACACGGGATGGCAACTATATGAGATTTAGGTGGTGGCTTATATATATCATAGTCCACACTGTTAAACATGACATTAAATTATCTAATCTCTCATTATCTTCATTATTACAATAGCCCCTGTATAAACTAAATTTCATATCAAACATGACCCTAATCAATTATCTATTATTTTATTTTATAAAAAAATATTTAATACACTTAATACATGCATAATATTTAATACACTTAATACATGCATAAAATTAAATATGAGATGAAACATGTATTAAATTAAATGTCTCTCTCAGCCTATTGTCGCGTGGGGGTGTAAACGAGTTGAATCGAATCTAAATCTAGTAAGTTCAAGCTCGGCTTGTAATTAATTCGCGAGCTCAAGTTTAGTCAAACCTAAATAACCAAGTTCAAGTTCAACTCATTTCAATAAAAGAAGGCTTGACGAGCCTTATCAAGTTTGACTTGATAAGGCTCTTCATAGAAAGACAAAAAAGCTCAATCATAGAAGCTCAAATGAGCTGGAGCTTGAGCTCGTATGTGTTTAGATTAACTCGAACTCATTTAAATTCAAACAAAATCTATAATTATAAATTTTTTTAAATAATTTTGTTATATATTTTTCTAAAAATAAAAAATCGAATTATTATTATTTACTTATATTTATAAATATTATTATATAGGTCTGGATTATAATTATATGTATATATGTAATAAAAAAGTTCATTTAGACTTGCGAACTTTTCAAGCTGTATATTATTAAGTTCGACTCGATTTGTTTGATTGACAAACTTGAGCTTGACTTGACTTCAAAAAAATCAAATCGAATATAATTTTTTATCAAATCAAATTCAAACCGTTCTCAAATTGTTTCATGCCGTTTACACCCAGGTTGTTGCGTGGTTAAAATGATACGCAACTTTATTTGGGACCCCACGACCACAAGATCGAAGCACCAAGTTTCTTTTTTACAAAGAGAAATCACTTGTACGTCCACTCAATCTTGGGAAGCAACCACAAATCCCACTAATAAGAAAGATCTCCATAACTCTACTGACAAAAAGCAACAGATTTTCTGATTTCCAGCCTAAAATCCGACCAAAAAAAGATTCTTAGTCTGCACAAAACATTCAATTGCGCTTTCAAGAAACACCTTGTTGCCCGGAGAAACAAATTCGGAAGAACCAAAACAACAAAGGAATAGCCCCAGTGGACAGACAGGCCAGGTGAAGCAGATGACAGCAGACCTTTTTTCTAAGTCATATGCATCCATCTTCAGATGGTCCACCCTTTTTCAACTCTCATCATTATCACCTTCTATAAATACAATGGACCACTTGTACGTTATGTATGTTATGTATGTATGTATGCATATGCATGCATCATGTGTGTACGAATGTTTGTTTTTTGTGTGTGTTTCCAGACTGCAAGTACAGAGATACGTATATTGCCGAAGGAAAACTACAGGCTGTTGGTTCTATTGTCTTTGCTCTTTCGTTTTCAGTGCATTTATAACCTTGGCTACCATGCCTACAAATAACACTATGTGGAAGAAAAGATTAATGAGCCAATGCACCAAAAAGTAGTTTTCTTGTAGTCCCAGAAACAGCTTGTATAACACTTTTCATAATATAGATTAGTTGGATTCTTTGTTCGGAAGTAAATGGCATGCTTTGCAACAAAATTTGGTGGCGATAGAAAAGGGTTATTAGTGATTCTCTATTATTTGTTAGCATTATTCTTAGTGTAGTTTTCCTACTACTTTTCAATTTGATACTCAATTCTTGTCGTTTAATTGAACATATATATACAATCGGGATATTGACATAAACTCAAAAATATTACTTCTATTTGGTTTGGAGTTGGATTGATGAGTTTGGGTTCTGGTAACGGTAAATGAATTAATTGGACCAATAATCTCTATGGCTTAAAATCACAATAAATAGTTGTCAATTGCGCATAAAACTTCATTCAATACTCAAATTAGTAATTAGTTCGAGGAGGACATAAGCACAAGGTAAAAGTAAAAATAGCTTAAGGTTGCATATCTATATATACATAACATTAAATATCAGTTACTTATAATTAATGAGATGCCATTTGACAAATATGTAGTGAAATGATTTGGCTTAATTAGCGCATCTATTCCCTTGATGTCCAACAATGAAGATTTGCCAAGTCATTAATCGGGTTGCTCAATTGATTAAAAAGATGCATATTTTAATTTTGTCGAATTTTGACTTATGAATAAGAATAAAAAGAGTCTTTTTGATGTCCCCTACAAGTTATAAAGAGTTAAAATATATTAGAATATCAAAATTCCACTCCGCAACATCCTTGTATTTTCCTGAAGACAATTACCATATAATCTCAAAATTTTCACTGTGGTCTGATTCCTTCAGTTTTGACTAGTTCAATGAATGGTATCATTTAAAGTACGGATAAGCACATAAGCCTCTGCAGTTGTACTAAAGAAAGTAGAAGAAGTTGTCTGGTTTGAATTGAACAATAAGTTTAACTTCCTTAATTAGGTTTTAGTATTTTAAATGTAAAATAAGAAATTTCAGCTAAAAGTATATGAGAAGAATTCCATAGAAACTAGAAATTAATATCTTATCTACCTCATGAAGCAAACCCTTAATTATATAAGGAAAAAGTTGAAACTTATAACCATCAATACCCCAACCACAAAAGCTGACCCCTTAACGCCACAATCTGAGAATCCCAAAGAAACCATAGGAATATTGGAATCATGACTCCAATTCCTATCTCCCAACTTGGACTTGGAATCAATATGTGTCTCATATCCGATGACTTCTTGCTGACATACTTTTACCCCAATGGGAACATAACTTGTTGGTATTGATCCAATGGGGTAGCATAGATTTGGATTATTCCAAGCCCCAAAGCGCTTCCCAAGTTTCCTATAGAACTTTCCAGAGAATTTAATCTCTCCTGTCAGATTATTACCATGAAGGTATAATGCACTAATATTAGGCAAACTTGCAAGCTTTGGAGGGATCTCCCCTGTGAGCTTGTTATTATTCAGGCCCAGAAATCTTAAACCCTTCAACTCAGCAATGGACTCCGGAATGCCACCTGTCAGGCTCATATTGGACAGGTCTAGTGCAACTAGGCCCCTCAGATTTTGCCATTCTAGATTCATCAGGTCACCTCCAGTGGGGTTGTTTGAAAGGACTAATTCTTCCAAAGAACACAAATTTTGAAGTGATTTGGTGAACCCACCTGAAAATCTGTTGTTGCTGAGGTCCAAAAGTGTTAGATTTTTCAAACTTCCAAGCTCTTCTGGGATTATTTTCCCTTCAAGCTGGTTGTAGCTTAAATCAAGCTTCAAGAGTGAAATCAGCCCTCCAAAAGTCCAAGGCAAAGAACCAGAGAGTGAGTTTCTACTCATATCAAGAATCAGAAGATTATTTAGCCCTCCAAAATTATCTGGGATTCTGCCTGTGAATGAGTTTCCCGCAAGATTCAGCCTTTTCAAGTTGAGCAAATTGCCTAGGGATGCTTGTAGTTCACCTGTTAGTCCATTTTCGGCTAGCACTAATGACTTAAGATTTTTTAGCTCCCCAAGTGCAACCGGTATTTGTCCGGTTAGGCCTGAATTTGATCGGAACTCTAGTGACTCTAAACTTGATGCAAGGAGTTCCCAATTCTGAGTAGGAATTGAAATGGGAGATGAAACCAAGCAATTGAAGAAAGAAAGAGATTTCAGGTGCCTTAATGCAAACAAATGTGGGCTGAACCCTGCATTTTGGGCACAGTTGAGGGAGTTATCATGAACAGATCCAATACTTAACTCTGTCACATACCAAAAGCCATCATATAGATCACAAGAAACTCCCTGTCAAAGAACAAGAAAAACAAATTTAAGATGTGCTTAATGTATAGACAATTTGTTAATCTAGACTAACTCAAGAAACCTGCTGGTATATGTTGTTGTCATATTTGGGATTCTTTGTCTTGGTTCAGACAATAGATCACAGGAAGAGGGAGCAAAAGGAGGAAGAAAATCTATGCACTTGTTCTAACATGAGCAGAGGGCATAGCCCAAAGATTTTGTTTCAGTATTGACGCAATGCTTCATTGAGAAGTAAGCTAGAAAAAGCCAATGGAATCTTATAACAATCTGAGAAAAATTTAAAGAACGTATAAAAAAAATAAGAAAAAACAAAGTTATGATTGAGAAGCTATTCTTTTCCTTTTCGCAAACTGATGGATTCTACCTGTCAGACAAAATGAAATACCAGATAATGCCTAAAGTTTCTGCTTTTTTTTTGAACTGGTAAATTTCCGTAATTCTGATTTGACTTTCCTAGGAACTTCTTGAAATCTTTTCAAAAGTTGGATTCCCCTTTTCACTGCAAGAATCTTGAAAGCAAGAAAGCAGAGAAGCATTTTTCTTTTTTAAGTCCTATAAACAATAAAAGAGAAACTGACTTTAGAAAAAAAATTTATATTACAAAAATTACAGCTATCGGGTGGAAAATAGATCACCTGAATTGGAGTCCAACCACAAGGATCTGGATAAAGATCTGAACCATTCCACCATTTGCCCACAAAAGATTGAACAGCAGAATAGAGAGAATCTAGCTCTGTTCTCTTCATTGGAGCTGCCTCACTCTCATCTTCTCCATTGCAACATAAACTCAAACAGACTATGCAGACAACCAAAATGGAAAAACTCAAAGACTCGAGCTTTTTCATGACTTTGTCCTAATCCCAGAAAAGTGTTTGAAGCCCAGCAGAGAAAACTTTCAAACAGAGTAAAATAACAGCTTTCTTTAATATCTTCAAATCAAAACTACCCTATTTGAATACATACATTAGATGAAAACCACCAAGAATGTAATAAATTTTCCAATATGAAGGTTGTATTAACACTTCCTCACTTACTCATCCTCTCTGGGAACTTAAATGCTTGCACTTAAAAAAGAAGGATCCTAAGCAATGAAATCAAAAATTGGGATATTGCAACCATATGCACAAGCTGAAAGGCTCTATCTTGCTGGTGTTTATAGCAAAGCTAAAGTAGTAAATGAAGTATGGAGGGGTAGAGTAGCAGAATTCATAAGTCTAAAGGGTGTATTTGCAGCTAAAAAGTTGGGAGCACTCTTCTCAATGCACAAAAAGGAGAAAAGCACTAAAGGAAATGTCAATAATAAGATCATAACAATGGAAACTGATGGAGAAAGGTAGCTGAAACCTCTACAAAAGGACTCTATTATTTCCCTTGATCAAAGAACACTGATTGTGATTGGAGATGAATGAGAATATCATACAAGGAAAAATTAAAAGTGGATGGTTTTAATGTTTCAGCAATTGGGAATTTCTTTTTCCTTTTCCTTTTTTTTTTTTGGTGGTTGGATTTTTGTAGGCTTCTGATTATAGTTTTAGTAGGGTTATGGAGGTAAAGGATAGGGGACCATTTTGCATGGCAAAGAGGAGATGGCCATGTAAATGCATGCAAGACAAAGGCAGTTTTTGTCTCTGGGTGGCTTATTCTCACCTTTAGGGCTGTTGGGTTTAAAACAGATTGGTATAATGGAAAAGGACTGAGTGGGCATGGGGAGACTTTGAAATTTGGACAGCTTTTCTGGATAATAAATTAATAATGGCATTCGGTTCTTTTTTCTTTTTACCTAGGGCAAAATTCAATGGATTTGCATGGATATGTCATATGTGGCTGATGGTGCCACGTCATGTGTTTTGAGGAAAGTGATATTATTACAGTTATCTGGATCCATTGAGTGTGTTTCTTCTTAGTACATTTAAACTGTCTTTCAAAGTAAACATGTGTGCTAAGTGTCAAACAACGTAAAGGCAGGTCTCAAAACAAAAAAAAAGTTCTATACCCCACAAATAATGTTTATGTTGAACATTAAGATAATGCTATGTCGGCATGGAATCGCCATGTTGATATTTATCATTGTTAATCATTATCTATCATTATTTTATATTAAGATATACAAAAGACATAAAATACGATTTATCGATAGTATAATATATAATAGTTTGGTATGTTCCATCAAAATGGCTTCAGAAGAAAAATAAAAAAGAGTATGTCACACAAAGAGTTGTCAGTGATATATTAGAGAAGGTGAGGAATGACATCAAATTAGCATAACTCTCATGAGTTGGGCCACACTAGCATTACAATAGCAATTACAACAACAAAAAAAAAGGGTTGCAAAGTGGAGCGAATCTGAAAAAATTGCCGACTTGTTCTTTGCAACTTGGGAACAATTTCTTAGATAAATAAATATTTGTATATTTTGACATATTCATGCACATATATATGTATCTATAATCTAACTTCTTTTTAAGGAAAATGACATTATTCCAATTTCTTAACTGAATAATGACAAATGAGATAACTACCCTCACAAACTCATTCCTCAATAGATATGCAACTTAGGTGTCTCTTCATAAAGATATATGAAATTGACATATGAGCCCGCACCCCCCAATCGTATTGGCTCATTCAATGAGCAAAATACTATCTTAAGTACATTTTTCTTTTCTCCCATCTAGCAAAGTCTCAAGTAATGGAAAAGGATATATACAAAGTTTAATCTCCAAGACTTTCAACATCAAAAATATCTCCAACATATTTAGGTTCATGCACACAAGTGTGAGCTACACTATAAACACACACAGAAACACACACACTGTGTGTGATAATATAGTACTTTAGAAGAGGACCAGAAAAGATAAATGTGTGTGTAATGGAGGTTGGAAGCTATGGTTGTTAGGACCACCCAATCTGAGCTTTGGATAAATGGCAGAGGGCCTAAGCCGACTCTATATTTTCTGGCAGACCTAACAACATGAATGGTCATTTTCTCTACTTGTCCCAGCTTTTAACTTCTAATCTCGTTACACAGTGGGGATAGGTTTAGGATTCATGGGTTGGGTTCGACCCGTTTCTTTAAAAGAGCTGATAGGTTTTGAATTCATGGGGTCTAGGATTCATGGGTCGGGTGCAACCCCTTTTTTGGAGAGTTGATAGATGTAGGGTTCATGGGCTGCATTTGATTCATTTTAAAAAGCTATAATACATATCAAATAATTTATTTAAATTTCAAATTATTGAATACAAATAATTACATTATTTATAAATCAACATATCAACTATAACATTCAATTCTTTTTCTTTTTTCAAAGGAAGGGACAAACATTGCTTTAATTGCATTTATGTCAAAATGAAATAAGAAATAATGTATCATGTGCAAAAATTGGTCCAATCATTTATTAGCAGGAATAGGCTTAAACATAGGCCAACACATAATGAACAACAAGAATTATTAACACAAAAATACATCTACTGCAATTACACAGAATCAACTACTATGTGCAGTAACAAGAAAATGTAAATGTGAGAACCTACTTCTACAACTAATTAAACTGAAAACTGCACCCCACCCCCCCACCCCAATTCAACAATCCTCAACTTTCCCACCAATAATACAGAATGATGGAGTTTTAGTGCACCAAAACAATGAAAATAGAAGCGCTGTCTCCCATCTCCCATCTGCCATCTGGTAAACTGCAAGATGAGCAAAGTATCCAGATGTGAAGAATGTCCAGAGCTTTGCCTTGAAGCAGCTATGGCTTTTCGACCACTAAACAAAGGCAGAGAAAATAGAAGGCTTGTTTTATTACTAATATCAAATGTATGAAAAAAAGCCTAAATATGCTCTCGTCTGGTTCGACAAGGACAACGTAACAATAGTTCCAACTATTAATGATCAGGCATGATTATGTGGAAGAAAAAGAGTCAATTCCAAACTCTATCCTCTCGAGCTTCTTTTCGAGTTGGTCCAAATGCCATTCATACATATTACTTAATCAAATTCGAAAGTCTCAATTGCATTAGATAAAGTATTTGTTTGGGTAGCATTAGCCTATATTCATTATCAACATAAATTTTCATTAATCTGTTAAAAAATAAACTAATATCAACTGAACAAATTATAGGCAACTTTTTGGATCAAGAAAAAGACCTTTCAACTTCAATTCAATGTCCCTCTCGTTCTCCTTAACCTTATCCGACTTCTTTTCATGTGTTTGCGCCCATTTTCTCAGTTTGTCCTCCATATGCTTGGACCTTATTTGTCTAAAATTTCCCACAATATTTTTTAACTTCCAAAATTAAACAAACAAATCATCACATTTTCCGATTCTACTTTCCAAAACACACAAAATAATATCCAAAATACCCTTAAAAACTTTCTCTAAAATTCATTCCCCAATGTTCTACCCCAAATTCATCATTATAAATATATATATATATATATATATTCATATACCCATCACACAATCTATATATGCATATTTATAAATAATATTAATATATTCATTTCACCTCAAACATCCCAACAAAAAATTAACTGATGTGACATCTACAATAAAATTTGTCCCTACCAAAAAGGCCCAAACACTACAAAACAAATAATTTCTCCCAAAACATTCTCCACCTATTATCTAAAACACAAACAAACGACAATCACATTCGCCGACCCTATTTCCCCAAAACTATTCTCTCAAAATATTTTTCCCAATTTACCCCAAAACCTAAACAAACAAGCCCTTGATTTTACTAATGATTTTGATTTTCCTCCATTTCCCGAAGCTAGAAAAATTGCTCTGCTTTGTGCTTAAGTCAATCTCAATCTTCTTCTGTTTATTTGTTGAATTTAAATATAAATTTTCACTACCCTGTTTACCATAACACCAGCAAACGACAACCATATAACTGCAAAAAAATTCATTCCCTTAAATGCGATGCATAACAGAGGTATTTGCTAGTAATAAACTCAGAAATAGCAGCACGCAATTTAGCATAATTTTCTCTTGAACATGTCCCCAATCATCTGGATGTACATAAATTTTAGGTATTATATATTTTGGGAGAATGAATTTTAGAAGTGGGGTTGGAGAATGTGAAAGTTGTGTTGAAAAATGTAATAAATTTTTGTTTAAATTTTGAGAAATAGTTAAAAAATTATTTTGGGGAGTTTTGGGATGTTTATTTATATTTTAGATGGGGAAAGACAAGTTTTACTATAGTGGTCAAATCAATTCTTTTTTTTTAATTTTTATGATAAAAACTGAGTAGTTTAATTTTTTTATGGTAAGAATAATTAATAAAATATAATATATATATATATATATATATATGATAAAGATGTATATAAATTGAAAAATTGAGAAGTTTTGGGGATGATGAATAATAGAAGAGAATATTTTAAAAAACTTAATTTGATATTTTAAAGGGAAAAAAATACATGTTTGAATTTTCATTATGTTATGACAAAATAAAATTGTTTTATCAAAGTATAACCAAACATTTTGATATAACCAAACATAACCTTAATAATTGTATAACATAGAAGAACGTCAGGTCCTCTAATGCAAAGAGGAATTAGCTCGCTGACTTGTTTTTGGGTAGCCCCAAAATGGCCCACTGGTTTATTACTAATTGAATTGATGCAAGATTTAAGAAGTATTTGCAATCATTTAAAAAAAAAATCATTTTTCATTTTTAATTAATTTTTAAATGTTTTAGGATATTTAAAAACAACCTTTTATTTTTAATCCTATAAAGTTAAATAGAAAAAAAAGTTAAAAATTAAAAGCTTTCTTCACCCTATCTCTATAATTTTTTAATATCTTTCATTAGTATTTTAAATACTCTTAATTTTTATTATATTTTTTAATTTTTTGTTTAAATTAGAAAATTTTGCAAACACTCATGATAGGCTTTAGGCTCTTGGGTCTTGCCTCTTGATAGTTTTGTATTATTGAACTCTCATACTACTACCCAATCTGGGTCTATTTCTTCATATTTGGACCTATGTATCTAGTTATTAGGTCTGTCAATGGGTCGAATTCGAATCGGATCATGCTAAATTCAAGTTTGAATTTGAAAATAATATGTTAAATTCAAATTTGATCCAAAATTCATCAAATTTGTAGTTGGTATAATCATATGCGGATCCAAATAAATGTCGAATATCCGTTGGATATCCAAAAAAACTCAAATCCGAATATTTCAAAAATCATCATATATTTATTATTTTTCTAAAAATTTAGTAGAGTTCAAATTCAAAACGTTCATTTAAAAAAAAAATACATAACAAATTAATGAAAATTTTTGTAAGTTTATTAATCACTTAAAAGCAACAATAGAATTTAACTCAATCACATTTATTTACAAAATCATTACATTTTAGGTTCAATTGCTAATAATAGTACTTATTTAATATTATAAATACATTGTTATATATTATTCTTAATCAATTAACGATAAACTCAAAGTTTTATAAAAAAAAAAACTCATTTTAATCAAATTGAAATTTATATTGCATTCTTACTATATTATATCATTCAATTCTTACTCATTATTCTTCCCACATAATTTTTTGTTATAAAAATTAAAAAATAAGTGATATAATTATAATGTAAATAAGCTTGAAATTTAACAATTTATATGAAAAACACATGATTTCATATATTGCACAAGAGTTCATTACTTCTTTTATCCAAATATATACTTTAGCATTACTATAGGACTATGTGTATGTATATGTATAATACTATATATATAATATTAAATATATTCGGATTCGCATTATTAATGGATCGGATCGAGCCATATCCATATTCGCTACATTTATTTTGAATTTTAAATTTTTTTAATCGAATCACATTTATCGAATCTTTTATAGATTAAAAATCTTAATAATCGGATCAAATTTGAATCGAATTCAAATTAAAATCAGCTCCACTAACAGCCCTACTGGTTACCCGTTTAGGCCCTTTTAGTGTTAATCCTATTTCTATTAGGCCCACTTACCTGTTTAGGCCCATTTGGTGTTGATCTGAAGCCGAGATAAAATGTAATCATGGGCTGGGCTAACGGACAAATTATTATTTCATGTCAAATCAAATACTTTTAGTAAGTAATAATTGAGACAGGCATGAGATGAGATTGGATCTAAAATTTTCTAACATAAAGCTTTAATAACAAATAGGAAAATAAAAGATAGTAAAGGTATGTTTGCTTATGTTTCGGATAGGAAAATAAAAGATAGTAAGTGATATGGGATAGCCCAACAGGCCCCTTTTTTACAAACCAGACAGCTCACAAAATCCAATGTGAAGTGATATAATTCAGCAGGCCCAACAGGCCCGATATCAAAGGATTCAACCCACTAAGCCCTGAGGCAAGTCACTATAGTCGACCTGTATCGACCCCGTACATGAAGCCCCGTGGTCGACCCGTATCGACTTGAGGGCCTCTTCCAAAGTCTTGTGACGATAGCCCAGTGGCGAAGTCAGATTGGTCGACCAGTATCGACCCCATACGATAAGCCGCGCGGTCAACCCATATCGACCTGGAGGTCGCTCCCGAACTTGTCATCTAAGTTTGGTCGACATGAATCGACCCCCGATTGCAGATGGAACAAGTTGAACCTTTATGCAATGATTGCACGTGGCAGCAGATGTGACTACTGCACGCGGATGTAACCGCTCCCACCAACCCTGACACCTCTGCCAACAACTCTGGCAGAGGCGCGCACCATACTGATGGCACTACCCAGGGAAATAGGAGATCGTGCCACGTGTCCCAACCCCGAGATCTGGGAAGAAATGACTATCCTATCCCTGCTAGGAGGAAAGCCCAAGTGTACCTGACCAGGGCACTTGGGTAAATTTACGCCCTTATCAGATTATAAATCAGGCCAACACCACCACACTTAAGGTATTGCCAATTTATTGTTTACTATATACTCTCCATACATTCTCCATCTCACTGGAAACCTAACTTTAGCGTCGGAGTGCCTTAGTTGGGGCAACTTCGGCTAGTTCACATTTGTTCTTGTTGCAGATCTCAGGACCAATATCATCTCAATCCACCGGACTTCCGGACCATCAAGCTCTTTGCAGCATCAGTAAGAAACATAATTAAATATATTCTCATTTTTTTTAAAACACATATTTTTCAATATATACATATATTATATATATTTTATTATTATTTTAATATTAAAAAAATCACTCAATTCTTTTTTCATTCCAAAAACTCAACAAAAAAGTATTGATTTAACTGCTATAGTAAAAAATATTTTCCTTAAAACATAAACAAATATATCAAAAAATAACTTTCACATTCTCTAATAATTTATTTTTTCAAAATATATAATAAAATCACACAAAAAACAAAACTAAACATTCCTTAAATTTTTTTTGCTTAAGATCATATTGCTTGTGAATTTTAGTCTCATAAATATAAATAAAGAATCAATAAAATCCTTTTTTTTAAATATAATAATAAAAAATAAAAATAGAGGTTGCAATTTTGAATTTAAGAGATATAAATGTTGATTTTGCGGGAAACTAGAAGCGTATATTTTCCATAAGTAATTGAAAATAGAGAAATAAAAAAAAAATTTAACAAAAAGTTCTCACTTTGTTTGGATATGTTCTTTTGGAACAAGCTTATTTCGGAAGAACATTTCTGATGAGGTTGAAAATCGTTTATAGTGAAAAAGTACTGTTTAGAGTAGATCCGACTAAAGAGGTCGAGTAATCCAGCTCATGTTCTTCTCAAAGTTTGAGATTTGCAACAACAATACATGTTAAACTAGCCGAGGTGCCCCCAACTAAGGCACTCCGATGCTCAAATCAGTTTTGGTTGAAATAGGATAATCGAATAGAATATATAGAGCTTATAGTGTATTTGGCATTACTTGGAGTGTGGTTGGCTATAAGGTATTTATAGTCTTCTCTCAGTGTTTGATTTATCGAAAATGCCCTTATTAGATGCATTGAACTTTAGTCCTTGCTAGGGGATTGATGGTCATTCCAGATTTGATACTATTCTAGGTGGCTTAATCTCTTATTTTTCAAGGTGAACAGTACATTTGGTAGGCACTTTTCTGCTAAAGATAATGATACGGTTGGTGGCAGCGACTGTATCGACTGTCATGCACCATTAATAAGGGAGCATGCCGCCTATCAGAGTAATAAATGCAGTGTGGATCTAAATCAACGAGGGAGTGAGTTGTGAGGTTGATATATATATTGAACATATTAGGCTGGTCGATTACGGAGATGGCGGAATATACTAGAACGGATAAAACTTGTTGTTAAGTGCAATCGATTACAACACACTCGATCAGACAATTATTGTTGAGTGCCTTAGCCCAAAACTGATATTGGGCCTGTTAGGCTAAATAGGCCTCTTGGGCTATTCCATATCAATTTCCAAACATTTCAACTCATTTTTCTTTTTTTATTTTCTACTACAGCAAAATATCATAAAAATCTTTTACCCTTTTCATTATTTATCAAAACCTACTTTAATTTCACATTATCCCACACCCCCTACCTATCCTACCCTACCCTGCCACCCGCTTGCCCCACACACCACATACCCATATCGCTTTAATAATATAATAATAAAAATAATAATAAATACAAAGTTAATAATAAAAAGATAATTAATAATAATAATATTAATAATAATAGTATTAATTATATTTATAATGTAAGTAGCATTAATAATAAATAAAATGATAATAATATTAATACTAGTAATGGTAAGAATATTCGTAATTATAATACTAATAATCATATAATACAATAATAATATTAATCATAACAACAACAACAACAACAACAACAACAACAACAATAAATATTATTATTAGTGGTAGTAGTAATAGTATACTTACCCCAACTATTGTTAGTAATATTATTACTATGATTATTATTATTATTATAATAGTAATAATAATTACAATTAAACAAATTTTCAATTAACAAACAAAACCCATAAAATATTATAATACAACTCACTTAATTATTACAAACTCACAACATAATTATATATCTTCAATGCATATACATACAAATATACATAATATTTTTAATTAATATTTTTATAATTAAAAAAATTCTTTAATATTAATTTTCACCCCCAAATACCAATACAAAAGTAATGATTTGACATTTACATTAAAAAATGCTCCATAAAATATATCTAAATATATCAAAACTTTCAAATCCCATTTTTTACTATTTTTAAAAATAATAACGAAATATGAATCACATTCTCCTACAATTTTTTTATTATTTATTATCTCAAAATATATAATAAACACATAATAAAATTAAATAAAAAATATATCCAAACATTATCTCCATTTTTTTAAATATTATATTGCAAATTAGCAATTATTGACACCTGTAATGGTGATTATAAAAAGAAACAAAGAAAGAAGCAGGAAGGGAAAACACCGAAAACCCTACGTCCCTACGTTATCTTGGCCCATTACCCACACCCACACTTCAAAGAAGGGTCAAAATTCTCTCTCTGAATTATACTTCTGAATAACACGAGTGTTACTCTTTGTCTCACAGACTATAGAGTCCTCTGATTTTCTCCTTTTACATATACATATTCGTGTGTATGTGTGTGATTATATCTTTTTTCGAGAGATAACTGGATAAAAGTAGTTTAGGAGTGCAAGAAGATGGCGGCGGAGAGTTCAACGGCGGCGACGAGCAGTAGATCTGGCGGTGGAGGAGCATCGGCGGACTCGTACATCGGCAGCTTGATAAGCTTGACTTCCAAGAGTGAGATCAGGTACGAAGGCATACTCTACAACATCAACACCGAAGAGTCTAGCATCGGCTTGCGAAACGGTGAGAAGGATTGGGAAAAGAGGCATTTATTATTTTTTTGTGGTGTTTCTTGTTCAAATATTGTTGGTGTTATTTATTTAAATTCGGATTTATTTGATTTGTATTTTGTATTTTTAGCCCTAGCTAGCTATTCTTTATTCCTACTTTTTATGGTTCTTTTCCTTGATGGTTCTCTGTGCCAGATATATAATTTTATTAGGGTTATACTTCGTTGAGTTGTTTTCAGATATTTTCCCTTTTGATGGCTCGGGTTATAAGTTTTTTGGGCATTTTTGTTGATTAGTGGACAATTTATAAATTGGATTCTCAGTAGTTATATTTATGGTGGTGTTGGTTATATTGTTGTTGCTTTTTGATTAGTCTCATCAGATGTGAAAACGAGAGAATTGACATGTTCTTTTGATGATTTCTCTTGGGCTAATTATTCTTGCTGTGATTATTTTTATTTTTTTAATTTTTTGGGCGTGGGGATTATGCTGTTTATTAAAAATTCATTTAGATATATATGAATCTTGATATTAGATTATTTGTTCTGCTGCATACACTCAAAGACACATGCACATTGTATCAACTAACATATGTATGTTCCCTGAATTTGGAAATCTTTATCATTCAATGGTGGTAAGAATTGTGGCTATGTTGCTCGTCTAGCACTTGTTCAACACATATTTTGTTGATTTAAGATTAGTTAGTAGAATGTGGAGCCTAATATGGGTTCTGCTTTACTCGTCTTCTGTCCTTTTGCTAGAGATTAATGAATTTGAAGTTTCTAAGTACACACAGCATTTGTGGTTGCTATGATTGAAATTGTAATAGTTCTAAAGTTCATTTACGGGAACCATGAATTAACTGTAACAGTAGCTTCAGCAGGTCAAGGAGAAGTGAGTTTACTCGCTGGTCATTATTCTCCAAAGATCTACTTATCAAAATGATTGTTCTTGTATTTCGAGCTCTGATCACATATCATAATATCCTTGATATCTAACTTCGGTTGCAAACTAATCTTTGGTGCTCAAAATATTCTGTGGCAGTGAGATCATTTGGTACCGAAGGACGGAAAAAGGACGGCACACAAGTCCCTCCTAGCGACAAAATTTACGAATACATACTGTTTAGGGGAAGTGATATCAAGGTACACATTTTATTTGCATGTTTGTGTGGTTTTCTTGATTTTTGCAGTTTTGCCAGAAGTGCGCTATTGTTGTTTGAGAATGTACTTTTTTCTCATTGGGAGGTCCTGATTGGATTTCCAACTAGTACATGATATTTGAAAATGTTACTTAAATTGCAGCGGAAAGCAGATGCTATGACTTGGTTGTGCCTGAGTTGTTCCTATTATTGTACAGCATTTCCCCTTTCTGATTCTGTCATCCTTCTGTTATTAATTTGGATTGGGGATCTGGCCTGGGGGAATGATTAGCTGAATATCTGCATACACAGTTTGATGGCTTTACTACAGATGCTTGATGTATATCTTCTTCTCATTGGAAGTGCAATCGATTTTTCTCCTCTAAATTGTATTTGGAACTAGCAATTTTGCTCCATGTTTCAGTTAGCTTAAATTTTAACTACCATTTGTATTTTCCGCAGGATTTACAGGTCAAAGCTTCCCCACCAGTGCAAACTACTCCACCCATTAACAGTGATCCTGCAATTATTCAGGCAAGTGGTAGCATAGTGAAGTTAGTAATGTGATCCAGGAGAAACTTGATCCTAACACATGTAAGCTTCTTCTGCAGTCTCATTATCCTCGTCCAACAACCCCACTTACAAGCATGCCTGCAGCACCCAGTGGGTCTTTGGTAGATCATGGTTCCCATTCTGCACAAATGGGACTTCCTGGGTCGACTTTTCAAAATAATCTGCATTTATATCAACCTGGAGGGAGCTTGAATTCTTGGGGCCCTTCTCCACCAAATGCAAATGGCAGTGGCCTGGCTATGCCAATGTATTGGCAGGGATTTTATGGAACACCTAATGGGCTGCCTCAATTGCCTCAGCAATCCTTGCTCCGACCACCTCCTGGCCTGTCAATTCCTCCTTCCATGCAACAAATGCAATTTTCTGGTTTCAATTCATCCTTGCCAGGGGCAGCATCTAGCTTGCCCAGTTCTACTTTACCAGATTATCATTCTTCCTTGGTTCCCAACACTGCAAGTTCTTCTAGTTTAACCTCTACTTCTTTAACTACTTCAATTTTGTCTTTGAATGTACCCCCTCTGCAGCCCGTGTCACTTGTATCTGAAACAATGATCAATCCACTGCCAAACAAAGCTCCTACTTCTGCTATCTCTACGTCGACTCCAATCTCCAGCTTTCTATCTCTGGCTCATGTTCCAACTTCAGTTCCTGATAATGCTGGAGTACCTTCAGTTGCTAGTAAACCTAGTGCAATGCCTGGTCCAGCAGCCTTGCCCCAGCAAGCCATATCTCAGCCTGGAGCATCTGGTTCTGTTATTACAGAAACACTGACACTTATAACACCAGGACAGCTTCTGCATTCTGGACCTGCTACTGTTTCTGCATCCCAACCTTTACAATCAATGCAAAAGGATGTTGAAGTAGTACAAGTTTCACCAAAGCCATCATCAGAACCTTCAGTCTTGGTGGTAACAGAAGCTCAACCACCAATATTACCTTTACCGCCGAATGCTCGGGCTCAAAAGGTATTTCATTTTTATTTTAGGTTTACCAACAATCACACATGTTTTCCATTATTTTTATCTGTAAAACTTGATCATTCTGATTGAATGCCATGAAATCATATGGTCTAAGCTAGAATAACTGACTGAATTGGATTCGTGGTTTTAATGAGGAATAAGTCTTTGTAGAATGTTACAAGGAGTAATGTAATTGAAGTGAACAATGTGGCACGGTGGTGCATCTGTGGAGTATATACCTGATTCAGCAAAGACTTCAGTGTATGGCTGCTTATGTGAAAAGAAAACTGATGAGTTCAGTAACTTGTTGCATGACTTTTTTTCTGAATTTATTTTCAATGATATCATGATAATAATTTCTTGAATAAAAAAAATTTTAGAGTGGGTATTGCTAATGCATGTGATACAAGATATAGATAATGGATTAGTCTTTTGGTTGCTGAGGAGCTACTACGTGATGGAACTGTGTAAACCAGGCATAGCCAAAGATGTATTAATAAATAATACGGAAAATAGAGGGTATCAACACCAGTGGAGTGGCATTGGGTGGGTGGAAAAGATGAGAATGGAAATGAAGTATCAGATTCCTGTCTCCTTAGAATTTTTCTCTGTTGTTTATGTGATCTCGCGATATTGCTATTTTCACATTGTTTAGTGAAAATTTTCAGTTAAATATTGTAATATTGAATGAACAACATTTAACTGAAACATACTGTTGTTGCGAGAAATGTGCAATTTGAATACCATGCAAATTGTGATGATCTTGATCGAAATTATTCCAAGTGATTCTTGACCGTCCAATCTCATTAATTACTCAAAGCATAATGCCATTAATAACTTCCACTTTTAAACCTGTGAAATCCACCCAGATGAACCTAGTAAGTCACAAGATAATAGTAATCCTTATTTCTTATCTAACGTTTATTAAGACTGAAGTTTGTTGCACTACATGTTTGCGCCTGCTGAATAGCCGGGGCGTCCTTTGGAAATAATATTTCTGGGGTAACTTGTAGCTGTTAATTTCCCTGTTCTTTGTCTGTTATTAATAATATCATCTCTATTTTGCTGTGAACATACTATTATGACCAGTTAATTTCTGTTTAGGAGCTAATGCTTTTTTTCCTGTTGTTCCTTAAGCCAAATGGAGGTGCTTACCACATGCGTAATAACTACAACTACAACTACAACTACAACTACAGAGGGCGCGGTGGAAGAGGAGCTGGGGTAAGAACACGCTTGCATTTTATGGGATTCCTTCATGAATTGTCCACATACTTCTACTGTAAATTAATATTCTTCCTCCTTTAACACTTATTCTTGCTACAAGTTCTTTCATGTGTGTCTGCTTCCATGTAATATTTCTCCATGTGAATGACTAAGTTCCTGTAATTGCTCTCAGAATTGCAACATGCTGCTTTATTGTGCATTTGATTAACCTTTTTCTTGAGAAACCTAATTCTTCCTTACTAAACCATAGAATGTCATATACTGAATTTTCTTTTGCCTTTCAGATTTCACGCCCCGTGACAAAATTCACTGAAGATTTTGATTTTATGGCAATGAATGAGAAATTCAACAAAGATGAAGTATGGGGTCATTTGGGAAAAAGTAATAAATCTCAATTAAAAGAAGGAAATGGAAGTGGGAGCGATGAAGATGATTCACAGGATGAGGGTGATGACGAATTGCCAAAAATTGAGATCAAGGTGGTTGTTTAGTTGTTGTCTAACATGATATTGACAATTTGTGGGAGACTTTATATTCAAATTTGATTATGTTTGTCCCTTTGCAGCATGTTTATAATAAGGATGACTTTTTCGATTCACTTTCTTGCCATGCCCTGGACAATGACCCCAATCATGGAAGGACTAGGTATTCGGAGCAAATGAAGTTAGATACGGAGGTATGCCCCATTTACTATTGATCTCTTCAATATTAGCTTTTAGCTTTTAAGGGTGGCTGATGTACCTTCATGAATGCAGACATTTGGAGATTTTTCAAGGTACCGGGGTGGTAGAGGAGGTCGTGGTGGTGGTGGTCGGTTCCGTGGCTCTTACCATGGAAGAGGCTATGGGGGATATGGCTTTGTGGGTCGGGGCCGCGGTCGAGGTGCACAGAATCATGCTTCTTAGAGCAATGGAGCTTGTGGGGTGCAAAGTTAAAGCTAATGCCAATCTTGTCCTCTGGAACAAGGATTGATTCAGGACCTGCCTGTAATTTCTGTGCATTTTATTTTGGTGCTTTAGTTAATAAAATTAGGATATGGGATTTAGGATCTTTGATTTTCTTCCTGTTTGTTCACTGTTCTTTTATAATCTACCTGAGGTAGTAGTGAAAATTCCTAATGAAGTCACACCTAAGCCATCATAGCTAGCTGTATTTTGTTTTCTGTACTTTTGTTAAGACATATACTTAAATGGAAATGTAATGGTAGAATTTAGAAAAGAATGGTTTCTCATTGGAGAGTACAGATGATTTTCTTCTTAGCAGTTGCTTCAAATGTCTCGGAAAAGGGAAAATTTTCAGAAAGAGAACCCTTGGACTCTTTGAAATTGGAGGAATCATGTCTACTTTGCTCCTGAATAATTCATGCGGGCTGCAGGAAAAAGTTTGACTCTTCTTATTCATGTTGTGTAATTTATTTGCGCGTTCTGCTTCTGATGTTATTGACTTTGATTTTGATCTATTTGCATGTAGCAACTAACACCTTTCTTGGCGGAAGGGAAGGCCTCCTACCATGAAGCAAAGCTAAGTTATCCAGAAAGAGCACATCGCCCTTCCGCCACTGGAATTGGATGCTTTCCTCTTCAATAATCTCTTCGCATCTCTTCACCACCTCCTTAGGTATTCCATTACCATCGGCCATTGTGGCAGAGCTCAGCTCCTTTCCATGCATTCCAACGATGGTATTAAACCACATTCTCCTCCCCTTTCTTCCTTCAAACACTCTTGTCAAAGGTCTTGGACCTAATATTGTTTTCACCCCACCATTTGGTAGCCATTCCACCTCCATTCCTAGTGCCTTCGCCCTGTGCTCAAATTTGCCACTTCATTGAAATTTACGAACTAGAGCTTATAAGATGTTTAATTGCTAATAAAATGTTAGAAGATGTTAGAATCTTATAAAGTTTCCTAAAATGAATTGGATTTTAATTTATTGTTAAGATTTTAATAAACTACTTTAATTTTGTTTTATTACAAGACTGTCACTACTAACACTTTATAAATTTTAACTTTTATTTTATTCAAATACTTCAATTATTTAATTTAAAATTACGATTTAATATTTTATAAATTTTAAAAATTATCTTACAAGAAATAATAACTTATAAGATTTTTTAAATAAATTTAGCCAAGCACCCCTTTAAGTACCTCCTTTCTGCTTCTGCATAATCTGATGTTCCAAATGCATCTTGCCAACCTCGGCCCCTCATTGAAGACATTTCGTTGTTGCTTAGAGCCGTGAAGGTGTATCTCAGCCCTTTCTTCTCCAATTCCTCCACCACCTCCGGGAACTCCTCCAACATCCTTTCTGTCACGCGAAAACTAGGCACAAACGGAGTCTCCCCTCCTTCTGGTGGAGGTATTTCACAGAAAAGTATCACTTTCTTTGGAAATTCTTTTATCTGATAAAATACAAATATAGTAAATGGTAAAGCCAGGAAAAAAAAGAAGAGTAAAATAGCGTATATAGCAGATTATGCAACTCACCAGGACCATCTCATGGTGATAGTAGATAAACTCAGACAGGGCACCTTCATTGGCTGTCCAAATCCTCCTGTATACATGCGTCCGCGGTGCGGGTCCCACGTACCGCATATCCTCCCATCCAAAGGCTTCTACAATGTCGTTGAAGTCCTCAGCATTCTTCACATCAAAACCCCTGAGAAGAACAGCACTGTTCTTGATTATCATCTGCTCAAACCAGTCCTTGTTCTCCCTTAAGGCCACCACCAGAGACTGCACGGCGGTTTTGCCGCCACAGGATGGGGGCTGCAGCACTACCGGGATGGTTTCTCCATCCACCACCTTTACACCTTCACATTTTCCTACTTTGAAATCCTTGCAAGTGAACTCCATTAATTGCCCCTTGAATTTGCTTAATTTGGTGAAAAGAATTCCCAAGTCTTGTTGATGCTGCACTCATTTTACTTGCGGCTACAATTTATAGGAGATGGATAAGTTGAAGGGAATCAGAGGATGGTTTTTGCTAATGGGCATAATCTTGATTCTTTTATGTCGTTTGCTGAATGTATGCCGCAAGTCTTTTTGTGTTAGTTTGCTTAACCTTATTCAGTTGTATTTGTTGGCCGCTGTTGACATCTGGAATTGCAGTGACGTATTTTTGATAGCTTTGTCTTAACAAATACATTATCAATTTTGCATTAGATGTTTGGTGGCCTACGAATTAGTTTATACTATGACTGCATCTTATTCAATCCAGTTGCAAAGATGTTACCTGCTAACTGCTAAGTGCTACCTATTTGCAGAGCTCTATAAACTGGTTTCAAGCGATCAAAGTTTAGTTGAAGTGGAAACGTGCAGGTGTTACGTCTTTTGAGTCCCAAGTTGGGATCTTGTAATTTGAACTTCTCTATTCAAACAAAGTATATATTAATCCATTTATAAGTTCAAGAGATTTTCAATGAGTTTTTTTAATAAAATTTTACTAGTTTATTTGGAGAGTTTACCAGTTATTTTTCTAAATCATTTATCTTATACTTTTAAGCGTTTTATAGACTTTCAAAACATATTCAAAATGTTTTTAAATAACTTGACAAAATTTCTTTTAAATATTTTTTTATTTATACATATGCACACTGAGAAATTCTTAGAGTTTAAACTTCTCACCTTATATTTAATGTGTGATATTTATGTTTATTGGTCCAATGCTTGGCCCCTCTTAGTATCCGAAGTTAGTCAATTACTTATAAAATGGGCACAAGTGATTTTAAAATGTGATAATAACCAAATTTATCATTGGAGATAGAGGTTCAACATGTCGATATTATCTGCTGGCATGTATTCGTAAGGATTTTATCTTTAATTGATTGCAATTACTCAATTTTAATTAAATACTAATTTTTGTAATTATAAGTTCTTAATAAGTAACATGAATTTGAAGACCCTAATGTACCAACTAATTGAAACATACTTTTATCATTATAAAATGAAAAATCATAGATTAATATTTGATTAAATTTGTTAAAATTATTTTCTCAAAAGATTGTATGAATTAATATCATTACTCTACAGTTGAAATATAACATAATATCAAAATCTTATTATTTGAGGAAAGAGATCTTACTCATATTAAGTACTTTTGTGAAGGTCTATAATAAATCCAAGATATATAAATATCAAGAACTGGAGCGAATGCAAAGCACTTCTGCAGTCTGTACATTAAAAATCCCATTAATGGATGGTTGGTTCTTTGTGAAGGTCTAGCCCTTCACCCCGAGCCCAAGCCTCCGATTTGCTATTTTCTTCTTTGCCCTCCTCAATGCTATCTCATTTTCCTAAGTCCAATTCCAAAACCAGTTCCGATTCTCGAATCCTAATTTGCTCTTCGCAACTAAAAAAATTAAGAAAAGGAGAAAGAGTTGGGGAGAAGGGAAAAACCCTAAAAGATGTGCTCTTCAATGTCATCCTTTTCACTCTACTCGCCCTCACCTTTGTTTTCACAGCACCGTTTCAATTTCAGCTTTTCAGGCGAGCCATTGTACATTAGGCCCAGAAACCCTAGCCACTTCTCGCTGTCAGCTTCAATTGCTGAGAAAAATTCGAGTTTTGAATGGTCTTGGATTTCTTGGGATAAAGCTGCCCCTGATGACTATAATGGTTGGGCGATTGGGGAAGTTGCTCCAAGACCAATTAAAAAGAAGGGTGAATGTTTGATCTTTGGGCTCTTTGTGAAAATTTTTATCATTACTTGCCAAAATTGGGGATACTTATGGAAAGGCTTTTTTAGGTTTGCCCACATTTGCGTTAATTGGCATTGGAGCTTCAATTGCTGCAGTCCTTGGTTTACTTGCCTATTTTTCATTCTCGAGCAGAGGTTGAGCTCTCCTTTCACTGTTGCTTCCACATATTGGTATTATTAGGTCCACATTAATTGGAGTTAACTTATCTGATTTTGTGCTAATTGAGTTCAGGAATGTGATAGTGGGTTTAGTTATTCGATCTGAGTTGTTGGTTTGATGTTTTTATTTTGCTTAATCAGGTTTTGTGGTTCGAGGCAGAAGTCCATTTAATGCTTTACATGGGTTTTCCTTACCTTCTTTCACTATTAAAGATGACTTGAAAGGTGAAGAAGTTAGTTATGATGTGTTACCTGAAGATGCTGAGGTACCTGGGGACAATTTGGGGGATGTAATGGATGCATTTGTGGAAACAGGTGATTTTGATGTGCCTGTTTAAAATTTGATTTCTGCATTGATTTAGTTTACGTGTAATGCACATTGGAAACCTAAGGTCTAATTTCTGAAACTGCAAAAGAATTTTCAATTGAGTGAATGGGTATCTGTTACATTAAAATTATGACTTTTCTGTTGATACATATATGGCAATTGGTCTCTTTTTGGATGTGATTCTAGCTATGTATTACCTCTCCATATCTAGCGATTCTAGCTAATATGTTCTTCACCAATTTAAGAAGCAAGCTCTAATGCTATGAAAGAATGGAAGCTTGGGCGTATTATAGTTCCATTTGCTGTGGATTCTGCTCAACAAGAAGCTCTTTTAGCACTAAAGAAACTCCAGGTATTTTTCAGTAGATCTCTCATGACTGTGGTTTATATTCCACTACATCTACTTAACATAAGTGATTGGTATTTTTAATGTATAAATGCTGATATAGTCAATTAAAGGAATTGAAAGCTTCCTGGTTTAATTTTTCCCAGTTCCATCATTCCTGACCTGAAATGGATAAATGGAGAAATGATTGCTTAAACATAATCTCTTATAAGTGAAAGGAGCTCCTATAAGTTTTGATAATATTTAGAATTGAGAAAATACTTACTCCATGATTATGTTACTCCGGTGACCTTTCCTATTGTGATCCTCTGATCAGTTTAGGTCCTAAAATTTCTATCTTCAGTCAATTAGGATTGTTGTCTTATCTTGGGTTTCCTGACATATGCTCTCAGAGGCTTTATTCTGGGGAGATATTTCTGAAGTAGAGTTTGCCATTTTCACTAGGTTAGAGATATAATTATTTCTTTATTTCAGTTTGCTACATCTAATTTTGTTTAATTGCAAAGAGTTTTGGTAAATGCGAGAGATATCTGTATACGCTATACTGTTATCCATATTAACTCTGGGAAAAATGAAATAATTGTATTCCTATTTTATAACTTATAAGCTAGCTCTCTCAAATATTCAGGTTACTTTTATTAATTGCTTGAAATGGTTTCCTGCATTTACAATAATGTAGTTATATTTTTTTATATTAGCTTCTCAGTTCTTTGTATGCTTCTTACTGTTGCAATCAAAGCGTACAGATTATCGAAGATGATGCTACAGCTGACAAACTCTGTACAAGAAGGGAATATGCACGGTGGTTAGTTCGGGAAAACTCACAACTGGAGAGGTAGTTTAAGTTTCATTTTGATTTCTCATTTGCATTGGTCCATAAACTTGATTTGAGTGCTATTAGCTATCCTCATTCAGGGTGCCTTAATTTGTTTTCAGGAGTAGAAAGCATCGGATTAATTCTTCTGCTGCACTTTCTGGATCACGATTTACTGCCTTTGATGATGTGGGAGTTGAAGACCCTGATTTTGAATCTATTCAATGTAAGGCTTGGTTAAGACATGACATGATTGTTTTCTGAATGTTTTTGGTCAAGATAAATTGTTTGAATAGTGTGCTGAACCTCTATTTAGCTCTAGCTGAGGCTGGTATTGTTAGAAGCAAACTCTTGGATGAACATTCCAGTTCACATTTTAATAACGTAGGAGATGAAGGGTGTGTGGATTTTTCTCCTGACAGGTACCTCAAGTCTCTAGATTTCCTCTTACACCTTCTTCAACAACCCCGTAATAGTAACTAGAGAAGAAGAAAATCATGTTTCCCCCCAGTTCAACCCCTAAGTTCTTGTTTCATTTTTGACCAAAAATTGTACTATTTGATGTAATAGGTATATAACTCGCCAGGATCTGGTACGTTGGAAAGCAAAAACAGAGTATGAAATCATGCCAGGAATCAATGAAGAGGTAGGAATAAATATAGTTAATTACCTTTTGCTTTTTCTCTTATACAAGGCTGGCACTATCAACTTGGTAATTTTAGTTTCTCCATCTAAAAACCTGACTTTTCTTGCAGTTCAGATGTCAAGGAAACACATTGGTTTTCTGGATGTGAGGGAGATTTCTTCAGATGCACTGGTGGAGCTTTTTGTGGATATTCTGGCTGATGAAAAGAGCATAATCAGAGGAGTTTTTGGTTATCTCTATTCTCCTCTTTTTTTCTTTCATTCCCTCAATCCTCCCCTGCCTTCCCATCCCCTTTGTGTCTTTCATGCTACATAAATATGTTGGCATGTGTAAGACATGGAAGAAGAAAAAAAGGCAATTACGACCATGTTGATCAAAATTCACACAATCAACATCCCTGATGAAAGATGTTGGTTCTAACAGCTATTGCCCACCATATATTGTTTGTTGTTAATTGTGATTAGACCTAGTCCTCTTACAATTAGTGTGAAACTCGTGCCCTGTTGGCCAACTCTAAATTCTTTTAGCATACAAAATATCTTTCTCGTCCACTACTCATTTTAAACTCATTCCGTTTAATGTTTATATTGTTCAGTATTTGTTATGGCTTCCGCTAGTTTGATATGAGAGTGCACTGCATTTCTTCACAGGACAAAGCAAGCGGTTGCAGCCAAGTAAACCATGCACAATTGGTCAGGCTGCAGTTGCACTGACAAGTGGAAGAATGAAAGAACTCATACAGGCGGAAATATCGAGACTCGAGGCTGAAAATCTTTCAAGGCAAAGTGAAATGAAAGAACTGATTTCTGAGCTTCAAGAGAGAGGTGAAATAAAGCAGTATTGGGAGAAAAAAATGGAAGAAGAAAGAATTCATGGATTTGAAGTGGAAATTGATTACCGTTCAGCCGTTACTGCTTTGGAACAGGAGAAGACTACTCAAGAGAATGCTTTTGCTGAATTGGTGAAGCAGAAGGCAGCTTTGGGTTGTCAGAAACAGTTGCTTTCTAGTTTAAAAGCAGAAGTCCTGGATATGTCAGAAAGACTTTCTTTTGAGAGGGCCAAGTATATCGATGAGCAGCGAGGCATACAGGATATGAGACATGATTTACAGGTGAAGTTTGAAGGATTGCTTGACACAAAGTCAATAATGGAAGCTGAAATAGAAGCATTACGTATATTAAGGTAATAATTAGGCACTATGCTCTACCATTGTGTTTTTTGTTTGTCTTATTTTCTGTAGATTGAAACAACTGTATGGGGCTAAGTTATCAAGATGACTATAATGTAAGATAAACCCACAAGGTTGAGATATATGTTCTCCATTTATGTGATTCTGCCTAATTGGCAACAAGATCCAACTAATATTCCATTTAAAAATTAGTATCAGCCAATAGACTGCTTGAGGGCCCTTTACCAGCCGATGGGCTTGTATTTGGAGTGGCTCAAGCCAACTAAACAATGAGAACTTGGACTGATGATCCTCGAACTTTAATCATAGATAGGGGTTATCCTGTCTTGCCTCTTTTCCTGCTTCTTAATGTTACGCTTAATGTCTATCTAATGTGTCAACGAACTGCTTCTGTGATGGTGCACCTTTTGATTGACTATTCTTGCCATGTATGCAGATCTTGGGTTGAGGATGAGGCAAGAAAAAGCCAAGCTCGTGCAAAAGTCCTTGAGGAGGCTGGGCGAAGGTGGAAATGGGACAGTTAATCTGAGTGTCTTCTGATCATAGAGATACTGGAATAACTGCCAAACAAGCTATTGCCCAGGACAATTAACATTCTTGTACTTATACCACTTTGCGTTCTTATAAGAGAGAGTGATGCTGGTTGCCAATCTTTATCAATTATGCTTCAGAAAGTGTTGTCTGAGCTCAGGGTATGCTGGGAGATTAAATGATATATAGAGGTTTATCTAGTCAATTTCTTACTTTTTGGTTTTCTTTTTTTTCCTCCAGCACAGGTGACACTGATAGAAAATTAGCAAAGATTGTCAATTAAACAAATAATTGAAGACATAACGAGAATCAATTAATAAATTATCTTTGTGAGAATTTTAGAAAAGTTATTATTCAAGTGATGGAGAGTTTTTTAACTTGACATTCCAATATTCTTCCTGTTAAAGAGAATTGACCTTTTTTTCCTAAGTATTTCCTCAATATTTTTGTTAAGATACTTAAGATTTACTCCCAAAAAATCATTTTTGTCCCTCTAAAAATTGGCCACTATAATTGGGTTACAAAGAAGGAAAAATTAGCCCTATTGCTTTCTTGTTACTCTCATTTATACACATATATATTTCAAAAACACATACAAGTCAATTGAATTCATATCCAAATACATTGTGCAAATTTACATACACAAGTAACAATAAATCATTTAGTATCATCTCAAAATTGGCTTCATCCATAAATACTAAAATGCTGCAACAACCTTTGAGGATTTCCTTTTTGACCTACAATTAACATAATCATTCAAAAAATAAACAACTTCATTTTTTTCTTGTTCTTTGTTTAATTAATGCCATAATGTTATTGCTAACGTGGCATTCTTTTATTTTTTTAGTTCATGATTTATGAGAATATAATTTCTTGTTTGTGTAAATTTCTAGCATATAATTTTTTGAGTTTTTTAGTGAAGCGGACATGCTACGTGAATAACTACTTCTAATTTTAAATTTATGTTAATAATGTATTTTTAAATTAAATTTGTTTCTTTATTTAACTAGCTCAAATACCATCCCTCACTTATCTCTTTAAGACTGCTCATTATGATTCTCAGCCATTTTTCAATGATACTTGTATGTTAACAAATTGTGAAAAGAAAAATAAATTAGGCAAATAAGATTTTGAATAGAAACTAAATAGCTTATAACCCTCAAAACTTGAATAGATATAAATAAACTAGTATTACCTTTTTGTAGCATCACTCCATCAAAAAGTATAAAGATCAATTATATCCAATGATGGAAACGTGTTCTCTATAGTATTCTTAAAAACGTTTATGCAGATGTAGAATGTATCCAAAAAATAGTTTAATAAGATTTGCATTTATTATTTTTGATAAAAAAGATAATACAATGTATAAATATATATCTAATTGGATTTCATAGCAAATCTAATTAAGGTATAGTCATATTTTTTGAGAGAGAACATGATAATATTAAAAGCCGAAAAAACTTATTTGTTAGAATAGATTTATTATTTATTTATTTATATACACAAACATCTAGTATTCGCTATGTTCTAACTTACTTAAAGTGCGAAACTTATACCATTGAGTCAAATGCCACTCGACTAATTTGTTAGAATAAATAAAAATTATTATGAACTGTGTAAAACTACATAATATAATCTAATTCACACACATTATAAGATGATGACTTGAACTAATTGATAGCTCATTAGAGAATGAATTTTTGTTTTCTAATGTTCGATTAACCTCTTGAAATATAAGTGTTGATAATAATTTTTCGTCTACTAATGAAAAAATTATTGTATATATTCTAGGAGGGTAGACCATTAATAACTATAGTAATATCAGATGAAAACAATCCACTTAAAAAGTTTAGTACTACTCCTATCACATATCAATATTAATAGATTTGATGAAAATCAACAACTAAATTATTAATATTGGTATGAGATAGTTCAACAAGTTCAATTCAATAACAGTCAATTATGATAGAAGAGTAGTGTAAGATGGCCTAATTACCTATAGGCCCAACTCATCGACCAACCATCAACCTTTTCGGCTTTACTCATTGTGGAAGATATCAGTGTTCACACTCTCGATCGGATTATGCTTGATCATCACCTAGGCAGGCCATCTTCCATTTGACCAAGAAAATATAGTTACAATAGTCACACCTAAGCACTTTTGTTGACTAGAGTCTAAAGGGATATTTACCGAAGCAATTGTCTCGACTAGGGAGGTCGATTTGAGGTGGCAACTTCTCAATTGCATGAATGATTTGTCAGGTGGCATGCCTCCGCATTAATGACACATGCCACTATACGTACTGCCTTTTCAACTAAGTCAGACTTGTGCACACCTCCAGTGTACTACCTTGTCCTAAGTAGTAAGAGGCAGCACCACCCGGAATAGTACATGAGCTAGGAGAAGATTTAAAAGCCCTCAAATAAGGACAAAGGCCTTTCCTATATGATAAGACAATCATGGACATATTAACGGCATTGAGAAGGCTATAAATAACTCATTACTAACCTTCAGCAAGGTATGCACATTATCACCATAAATCCTCGCTTTGTTGTTCTACCTTCTAGTCGATCTTATTGACTTGAGTGTTGGAGCACCATAGCCAAGCACCCCTCGACTAGCGTGACATTCACTGTTGGTTGTAGGATTCAACCCCAATATCTACCCAAGCAAAGTTCTCGACCTACCAATATGGTCGATTAAAGCGGTTCACAGTCCGATATATCTACCAAACAATTTTTACTGTCGTCAAGTATATGATTATGTATCAAAAATGCAAATGCAATAAGATTTTTTTATGTACCATTGCAGCTAACACTCCAATTCTTATTAGCTTATGGTTTCAATTTGCATCACTTTGGATCTTTCCAACAGAAAAAAAAATAAAAAAATATATATATATATATATATATAGATACATACACACACACACTAAAACTTTTCCTTTTTCCTTCGCTAAAGACGTTGGTTTATCAATATGAATGAGTCATTTCAATAAAATCTAATATTTTCTATGAGACCGCTCGTTTGGTTTCATTTTCAAATTTTATTTTCATATTTTTTATTATTTCAAAATTAAAAAACGTTATTTTTTTTTTACATATTTTCACTCAATATTATTTTCATTCTTAAAATACATTTCCTAATCATCTATATATCTTCTCTCTCTATTTTATTATTTATATCTTTCTTCACTTACAACCTACTAAACCTAATATAATCATTTTTTTTTTCAAACAACTTATCCAAATACAACTTCATTTCAATGTATTTTCACTAACTACTTTCTCACCCTTTCAAAATTATAGAAATGAAAAATAAAAAATGCAAGTGAAACCTAACGGGCTTGAAATTTTAAAACTTAGTCTAATTTACCAATAATCATACTAATAAATGCCATTCTGGGTGTTTTTGTCCCCTCCTAAGAAAAAGGAGCAACAAATTTCTACATTCATGCTTTTATAAGATACTACTAACTTTCTTATTATCAAAAAGGCAAAAAAAAAGAAAAGACATTACTATTTTCTATTAAAAGTGCTCCATGCTTATGTTTCATATGTATACATATTTACACAATCATACATCTTAAGGCTCAATCAGGGTTCGAACTTTAAATGCGATATTATTAGGTCAATTGACTACTACACTAATCCATATTTAGATTGCAATTCAAATGATTCTACTAATTTATTTTTATTGAAAGAAAAATAGAAAAGGGACAACCGGGATAACAATCCCTTGAGTGTGGTTATGAAAGCCAACTAATTTATGATATTCTAACATCTCAATGTAGAAAAATCTTGCAGTCGTTTCAAGCTTTGTCAATCTGCATGACTTTTTACGGTTGCAATCCAGAGCCGCCGGTTCTTGGGATAATACTTTGGCTGCTTCCGGGGAAGGACCCACATTGTTTTAATGTGACCACAAATTTAGACTTTTTGCTCCTTGTTACTCTTGTATTATATTTTCATTAGGTTTTGTTGAATTTAATTCGTACCAACAGATTCCTCGGCCAAATTACTCATGCCTGATGGGTGGACACCCTCAATTTGCTGACCCATGTTCAGTTTCGGTCTCCACCTTATAGTGAATCAAAAGGAAAATGGTTAAATTTGAATTTAGCTGGTTACATAATGTGAGAGGTTAAAAGTTCGATTGAATTCTTAATGTGTCTGTATTTTTTTTTTAAAAAAAAAGAAAAATAAAATTGAGTTTGAGTTTGAGTTTTAACAATCCCAAAATTTTAACAAACAATGACAAAGGCCAACATGTGGAACTTTGGGCGAGTATGGTTCCTTCTGGTTGGCATTTTGTATCTATATGCTCCATTCCTTTTAAGCCAAGCCAGGAAATAAACTCAAATATACACTTTTCAACGTACTAACTACTCAGCACTAAAAAATTTCCTTAATGAGGCCAGTTCTGTAACACTTGAAACAGCTTTAAAAACTCCTGGATTTGTTCATGGAATATGTCAGAATTTGCTCCCATATCGTGTAAATATCCTTCATTTTTTTTTCGGGAGTTTGGCCCCTTTTTTTTTTGTCCAAAATTACTATTTACTAGTACTTTTCAGTCCATATCATTAGTTTTCGGACATAAGCAAGTTTATTGCTTTTTGGACATAAGCAAGTTTTCTTTTTCCATTCTGTGAACGGACTGTAAGGCTCACAAGAAGATAATGCTCTTCATGTTGAGACATTTATGCTGGGAAAACATTAACAATTCCGATAACCTAATATCTCCATGGACTAAAACAGATTTTCTCAGCAGACAGTTGGAAAAATCCATAATTACCCCTCCTGCATTTGAATGGATTCTTTGCCTGAAATTATGAGCCATGAGGTTAAAGAGAAATGACAGCAGGCCAGCTTGGGAATTGCTTGTCTTGGTAGATGAGTAGGAAGTTCATTATTTTCCATCAGTAGTACCTATGATTGTCAGATTGGGCTACCTCGTTGCTGCCTCTGTTGCAGCCTATGCAGTTAACCAGATTAATCTAAAAATTTCTAAGCCAAGGGACCCTCTGAGAAAGCATTCAGGTACTTGACTTTAATTTCGCTTCATATTCTTAATAACGCTTGATGTTAAGGCATAAAATAGAAGTAAAAAATTCTATCTCTTTTGTAAAGCTACGTGAATTTTCTGTGTGCTTTGGATTGAAAATGGTTTATTCTTTAATTTCAATTTTAGAAAATGGTGAAGCGTCCTTGGAGAAGTGTTGGAATGAAGAGGAAGACAAGGAGGAAGAGGTGAAGTTAATTAATAATGTAACAAACTCTGCTTTGAGTAGCCGCTCTGGCTTTGAAGACGGGCTTTTTCCAGAACTCGGAAGTCTCTTGTCTGGAGAAATTGAATTTCCACTGCCTGCTGACAAATATGATACATCAGAGAAAGATAAGGTTTATGAAAATGAGATGGCAAATAACGGAAGTGGTCTGGAAAGACTACCCAACCTAGTGAAAGTGTTGGAAGACAGAGAGGTGAAGTTTGAAGGAGAGCGGCTAGAATATTGTGGCTTGAAGGAGCAAGAATCAAGCATTGCTGAGTTACAAAAGCAGCTCAAGATTAAGACAGTGGAAATTGATGTGCTTAATATAACTATAAACTCTCTGCAGACTCAGAGGAAAAAGCTTCAAGAGGAAGTTTCTCGGGGAGTTGTTGCTAGGAAAGATCTTGAAACGGCAAGGAAGAATATAAAGGAACTGCAGAAGCAAATTCAGTTACAAGCAAACCAAACTAAAGGGCAACTCTTATTGCTAAAGCAACAAGTTAGTGGGCTGCAGGCAAAGGAAGAGGAGGCTTTCAAGAAAGATGCAGAAGATGAGAAGAAGCTTAAAACTGTGAAGGAGTTGGAAGAGGATATTATGGAGCTTAAGAGAAAGAACAAAGAACTTCAGCATGAAAAGAGGGAGTTAATAGTTAAACTAGATGCTGCTGAAGCAAATATACAAGCCCTTTCCAACATGACAGAGGTTAGATTTTACCTTTAGCAATGCATTGTTTCTATATATATATATATACCTGTGAAATGTGCATTCACTCTGACTGCAGAGCGAAATGGTGGCCAAGGCGAGGGAAGAGGTCAGTAACTTACGGCATACAAAAGAAGACCTCATTAAACAAATGGAAGGACTTCAAATGAATAGATTTGGTGAAGTTGAGGAGCTTGTGTATCTTCGTTGGGCCAATGCATGTCTGAGATTTGAGCTTAGGAATTACCAAACGCCTTCTGGGAAAATATCGGCCCGCGATTTGAGTAAAAGTTTGAGCCCAAGATCTCAAGAGAGGGTTAAACAGCTGATGCTAGAATATGCAGGGTCGGGGCCTGGAGGAGGGGACACAGATACTGACAGCAACTTTAGTGAGGATTTTGAGAATGTTTCTGTTGACAGTTTGAGCAAGAAGCCTAGTTTAATGCAAAAGCTGAAGAGATGGGGAAAAAGTAAGGATGATTCAAGTGTGTTGTCTTCTCCAACAAGATCTTCTGCTGGAGGATCTCCAAGAAGAGCTAGCATGAGCCACGGGCCGACGGGTCCCCTGGAGGTCCTGATGCTAAGAAATGCTGGAGACAGTGTGGCCATAACTTCGTTTGGGACAGGAGAGCAAGATTCTGTGGCAGTATCTTTCCATTTGATGTCCAAATCAGTTGAAGGAGGTGACAAAAAAAAGTATCCTGAATATAAAGATCGGCAAAAGCTGGCCTTGGAAAGAGAGAAGCAAATTAAGGAAAAAGCTCAGCAAGCAAGAGCAGCAAAATCTGTAACTCTGCCCCCTAAACTTGCTCTTATAAAAGAGAAATCTTTTGTACCTGGACATTCAAGTGACCTGTCAAATGATAAAAAAGTTGATTCTCAAATAGTGACTAAAATGAAACTTATAGAGATTGAGAAACGAGCTCCTAGAGTCCCTCGACCACCACCTAAACCATCAGGGGCTGCTCCATCTGGTGCAGATAAAAATGCTTCAAGCTGGCCACCAGGCGCCCCACCTGTGCTGCCTTCTCCACCACCTGGTGGACCTCCTCAGTTGCCACCTCCACCAGGAAGCTTCTCAAGAGCAGCCGGAAGTGGTGAAAAAGTTCACCGAGCTCCTGAACTGGTTGAGTTCTATCAGACATTGATGAAGCGTGAGGGAAAGAAGGATACTTCATCTTTGATTTCTACATCTTCAAACACCTCTGATGCAAGAAACAATATGATCGGGGAGATAGAGAACCAATCATCATTCCTATTGGCTGTATGTTAATTTACTTTTCCAATACTTAACAATGCAAAGCAAGTCAATCGATATTATCAATGAAAAGAACCTTATGAATCTTGAATCAGGTTAAAGCTGATGTGGAGACTCAAGGTGATTTTGTCCAGTCATTGGCAACAGAAATCCGAGCAGCTTCCTTCACCGACATAGAGGATGTGGTCGCATTTGTGAACTGGCTTGACGAGGAACTATCCTTCTTGGTGTGTCATTTCGTCTATGATTGAACTTAGTAGTCCATGAATCAGGCCAGTCTCAGTTTTCTAACTACGAGTTATCTGTTTAATCATCTGAACAAGGTTGACGATGGAGCTGTCCTAAAGCACTTTGATTGGCCAGAAGGGAAAGCAGATGTATTTAGAGAGGCAGCCTTTGAATATCAGGACTTGACCAAATTGGAGAAGCAAGTATCATCGTTCACTGATGATCCAAATCTTCCCTGTGAAGCTTCTCTGAAGAAGATATGTAAGTTACTTGAAAGGTAAAGTTTTCACTTTGGGCTTTGAAGTTTACTATGTTATATTCTTGTCCAAAAACTTGGACACAATCTAAGTAATCCCTTCTTACAGAGTGGAGCAAAGTGTCTATGCCCTTCTGCGGACACGGGTAATGACTGTTTCACGGTACACGGAATTTGGCATCCCAGTTGATTGGCTGCTCGACTCGGGCATCATTGGCAAGGTATTCTTTCTAATTAAAAACAAATGTCATTGTTGTCTGCATCTGAAAATGGTTAATCTGTTTGCAGATCAAGCTTTCATCAGTACAATTGGCACGCAAATATATGAAGCGGGTGGCCTCTGAACTTGATGCCATGAATGAACCTGAGAAGGAACCTAATAAAGAATTTCTGATTCTACAAGGTGTCCGCTTTGCTTTCCGCGTGCATCAGGTATAACTGAAATTTGATTTTCCCTTGAATATCTTTGTGTTTTAAGTGTTCCAAGCTGAAGCTTCTAACAATATCATTAAACTTGCTGCAGTTTGCGGGAGGATTTGATGCAGATAGTATGAAGGCTTTTGAAGAACTGAGAAGCCGGGCTTCTACACTGATCATAGAGGAGAATAAATCAGAAGCATAAAGAATTCTTCTCTTCTTCGCTTTTTTATCCAGGTGCCACTTTTAATTTGTACATATACCACTATCAGAGAGAGAAGCGATACACGTATTTGGAGCTTTTGGGATCAATATTTCAGTCAAGGAAAAAAGACAGAAATGAATCAAGAAGCTAAACATTATTGGGGGGTGAAATTTCACTTTATTGAGTATATATATGCTTTTATAAATGGGGGCCAAACTTGATGTCTGAGCAAACAGTGAGATTAACCTCCATCAGTCTGCCCCCGGGACAGCAAGAATGTGCATTATCGCATTGTAATCACAAGACTTCTATCTATGAATTTGGCACCTCCTACCTTCCCCTGGATTTGGGAAGGAAGACGAATGACACGTCTTTGATCACCTGCTTCAACCAGCAACTCAGATCCACCTCTGAACTGCATTAACAAGCTAAATTAAACTTTGTTTTGATCACTGTGTTTGACAACTCACTGAACTAACCACATAATATAAAAACACATGGCAATTATCAAGTTATTTTCAGCAATGGCTCATAAGTGCCACAGTTTTCCTACCAGCTGCATCATAAACAGGAGAAACCTGGAAGTCTTTGCATTGATATAGTTCTTTGGGTTTCTTTTTGTTGTCTAGAGGTATTTCAGGAAGATATACACGTGATGACAAATACTATTTTCTCTTGTCCAGTACCACATCAAATGCTATTCTCCATGTTAATCCAACTTTCATATGTTCTTATCTTACATCATAATTATGTAAATTGGCATAACTAAAGGTTAGATTTGACTATGGAGGTCTTAATCTTTCTTTTGCTCCCTTTCTCTTTTACTTGCATTGCAAACAAGGCCCAAAGAGATTGAGAATGAGAGTATATCATGACAAGTCTCATCTTTTTCACTGATCACAAAGACAGATGCCAAGGAAGGAGCACATCACAATAGAGAAAGCCACATTAATCAAAACAAGAATCAGAAAACTCGATAAACATACTTGGTACAGCTTGATTTCTGACTTGTCAAATCCTGGCATGAATAGCTTCACAGTTTTATTGGATGGATCAAATTTCACAGAAGAAAGGTAGCTGTTGCTGTCAGTTTCTGAAAGAAGGTCTCGGGCATCTTTGCTATGATTGCACACCATGATCTCATTCCAATGTGGATGGTCATCCAATTTGAGATGTGGAATGAAAGCATAAGACAAGGGTGAAAAGTTGGTCTTGACAGTTTCAGCTAATGCCAGAGAAGAATTTGGTGTAGCTATGCCAAATGCGCCAGATATTTGTGCGCCAGCTTGAATTGCACAACCCCAGTAGCGCAGCGCAGAATTTAGCGACATAGGATTTTTTGGATCCATCACAAGATAGCAGCCAAATTTATAAGGTTCTGCAAAGACAGAGGATCCTTTCTGTACAAAAACAATACTGAAACTAGCATCAGAAAATTGTTTTAATGCCCACAAATTATTACTAGAAACCATATTTACCTCTAATGTCTGTTCTAGGTAATCCCATATTTCTGAACTCATTCTCCCATTTAGATTGGTACCCCTGCCACTTAGACTCAGGGCATCATCCACAAGTCTCACGAGAGATGGACCTGCTACCCTTCCAAGATCAGTCTTTTCGGCTAGATTCCTCAGATATTTCAAGTATAATCTTCACAATGAACAATAACAAACAATATAAGTATGTGAAGGAAAACATGGGTGACAGAGAGGAAGGGTATCAGTTCACTAACCTTGCTTTACTAGTTGCACCAATCATACGTATTGTTTCTTCTGTGCTTATACCATCATACACGACTATGTCAAATTTGCCTTTCTCATTGTTCCTCCGAGTTGCATTAAGGAAAAATCCTACAAGTTGTTCAAGTTCTAAAGCAGAAAATATAGAATCCATACCAGGGAGTACACCGAGCTCTTCACCCACCACCTACAACATTATGAAGAGAGATGAATCAAATCATTTACTCAGGAAATTTCGATGATGATGGCGACGTCATGGAACAATAAAATGATTAAAAAAAGTCGTTACATACCTACCCCTTCAAGAACACCCTGTGTCATATTCAGATGCGCATCAGCCTGCTTGAGCCGCTTAAGGGGTTCAAGGATCATCTGTGCTCAATAAACACTTCTCATCAGAAGACAAAAACAGTGTACCTTAGCCTGAATGTATACTAACAGAAAGTAAACTAAAAATAGTAAAACATACTTTTGTGGTTTCAAGTCTAACAGCTGACAGATTGTTGTTGCACTTTATAGGAGATGATCCGATCTTGCAGTTGAGAAGATATTCAGCCATAGGATCTTGAGAATGTATCACCAGACACGTCTTGAGCCCCAACATAGCATAATGCTGCATACAGGCAGAGAGCACACCATACAGATTAATA
>JACGDI010005395.1:516456-545258 GCA_014898725.1 Jacaranda copaia
ATTATTCTCGTTTCCACTGTGGAGCTACTTGCGTTTTTTATTTTCTTTCTATTTTTAGAAATGATATTGATATTGGTAAGGTTTATTGTTGCCTTTTGTTTATAACAAAGAAGTGAAAAAAAAATTGAATAAAAAATATTAAACTTAGGGGCATTTTTGTCAAATCAAATGAACAGGGAGTGAACTCTAAAATTCTAATAAAACTAGGGAGTTTAGTCTGGAAAAAATCAAGTGGTGACTGATCATAAAAATGATAAGTGATTTTGATACTTTT
Source organism: Jacaranda copaia (assembly GCA_014898725.1). Taxonomy (NCBI): domain Eukaryota; kingdom Viridiplantae; phylum Streptophyta; class Magnoliopsida; order Lamiales; family Bignoniaceae; genus Jacaranda; species Jacaranda copaia. The sequence continues at coordinate 516,731 of JACGDI010005395.1, forward strand.
AAATAAATCTCCCTAAAAACTACTTGAAAAGAGGAATTTAATAGTTCATGGATGCTCCACGGTCGCGATTTACAAAATTGAGGAACTTCAAATTAACAATATTACGAAAAATACATTGCAAAAAAAACTCAAAATTTCTTTTCTTTAAATAAAATTTATATTTAAAGTTATTGTGCAGCGTAGATCCTAATAAGTGCTAGTGATTACGCTTTCGATATGATAAATCAAAATTAAAGAAGGAAAGAACATTTTAATTGTTTTGAATTGGATGGAATGAAATCATATACTCTATTAAGATGGATGTCAAAGTTTTTATAATAGAGTTCGTGCTATTAAGGTGATCCCTCATAAATATTGAATAACTATATATTTGTTATATCACATACAAACTTATTGAATCTTTGATGACATGAATTGATCTTTTAAATTTGTCCAGACACATTAAAAATAAAATATTTTGTATAGACATTAAGGCCGAGTTATGGCATAGTTAATCTATAATAGGGGAGCTCTGTTTTAACCAAGGCACAAAGAATTGAAAGCACATTGAAATTTCAGAATTGACCTTTTCTTTTGCCTATGGCTCACAACTACATCACAAAATACAAAGATGACAGACTTAGCTTGTTTGTTTTTGTTTTCTGAACTCAGTTTCATTTTATGCTAAAAATAAGAATATAGAATTATTAATTTCTCCCTCATTTCATTGTCATTTTCATTTTTAAAATATTTTTTTAAATAAACTCTTACACTCACTTTTCATTTTTTCTTACTGACATTTACAAGACTTTAATTATAAAAACACTGTATTTTCTAAATACAACCCATTTTTATCTATATATAATCATTACATTGTAAATAAAATATTGTTAATCAAAAAAAGGGGAAATTGTATGAGAGATCAAGATAACGAAATTCTTCTATATACGAATTACTGGAATTCAGAAAAGACAACCAATCCAATAGAGCAAGCAAGCAGTCACTGCAAGGAGAGCAAAGAGACAAGCTAGTCCCAGGTAAAGATGCACTGTCTCTTAGCTCGATTGACTGGCCTAGTTTTACTCGGAGATAGAGACCACGGGCCAGTCAGATGCTTGCCTTATCTAACGCCCTTGACAAACCAGCATTAGAAAGCATACAACGTGCTCTCTTCAAAAGGGTTCTGTTCATGTACTCTGCCATACCATTCTGCTGTGATATTTTCCTGATTGTGAGATGCCAGAAAATTTCATCATTCTTGCAGAACTCTTTGAACTCACCCTCACAAAATTCCAATCCATTATCTTCATTCTTCTCCGGAGTGTTCCCTTCCCGAATGCGCACTCAGAAAGTTTGTCAATGACTTTGTGTTTTGACTTCTTTCTTTCATTTTTAATATGCCAAACAATATTTTATTTTTAAAAATACATCTATAACTAACTTTGCATTATTCCTTTCCATTAAAAAATAAAAATACCTTCAAAAAATAAATCCAATTTAGCCGTTATAACATCAGAATATTTTTGTGGCCTTAATCTCTTAGAAGTATAAATCAAAATTTGACTTGGGTTTTTTTAAACGGAATAATAACGTCATTGTATTTGCCTGTTTGGGGCATGCTCCAATGGGTTTAGTTTGCGTCGAAACTGTGTATTAATTTGTAATGGCTGCCTGAATCCTATTCAACTCAGCCATCACGTTACTTGGACCACTATATATTTGTCTGATTTATGGCGCGCTTTTGTTGGTTAAGGTCTGCCCGGGCAACGTGTCCCTTGTTTTACTTAAAAATGTAACCAAACAGTGTTCATGTTTCGAATAAGTCTTTGGAAATGTTGATCACAATATCCATATAAAATTTATATGATTTTGGCATGGAAATTGAGCAAGTTGGATGGAAAATGTGATTTGAGATTATCCCAAAACTTTAATCAAATTTAGTTTGTCTTGATACCCACTTTGAATATATCAATAAAATTTATTCGATATAATTGAACTTGAAATCTAAACCTAAACTCACAGTAAAGTTAAGGTCGTTGGGGCTCTATAAAATCAGAGTTAATAGAATTAATAAAGATCCTGTGATAAAAAAAATTGTTAAAAGTTCATAAAAAATCAAATTAACTTTATATGGTTGGATCGGAGATATGTTTTGTGGAGTGTTGAATTAGATCTAACATGTCAAATTTATACATTTCGTATTCAATCGACTATTTAAACAATGAGTCATACTCAAATTCAAAACGAGCTCAATCCATCCTACATAAAAAGATGTGTATCTTGAAGTACATAAGAATTATTCATATAGTTGTGGCGCAAAGTGAAATTTTTTGTGTTTGAGTCATCTCATATGTCCTATAGTGTTTAAAAAATTGGGTTGGATCAAACAATCGAATTGATTGAATCATCGACCATCCTAAGAACCAATTTGATTTTGAGTAAAAATCGGTAGACAAAGAAAACAATCTTATTTTGTGAAAACCGTTTGAATTGATAGTCGGATCATTTGAATTGCGATTCAGTTTTAATCTAATAAACTGTTGAACCAGCAAATCATTAATTGATAAATTTTTTGGTTAAATAAACTATTTGGTTTTCCGAACACTAATGTCCAGTATTCTTGCCTTGCTAATTAAGAATATATATATATATATGTATTTACCTTGCTAAATGAAATGTATGGCTTACATTTTTTCTCATTATTAATTTCCGATTTAGAAGGGGAACAAAATGATGAAGATACCAAACAAGAAGCATCCAAAAGAAATAAACTTGCTGGATCAAAAACTTTCATTAAAACCCGGAAAAGAAAAAAGAAGTCCGTTCTTGTTCATGAATGAATTGACCTGTCTATCTTCTCCACAGGAAAAGTAAAATTTCTCAGAGGGCTCATGGGGCTGGCTCTGGGTGACCTGGGCATCTCCGGAATCCTATTCCCGGAGTAATCATAATATATTACCCCAGAAAACTCCGGCGGCCGGCATTTCTCCCCCATCAGGATTGCCTTCTGCCACAGTCCACTCTCTTGCTGCCCTTTTCCGGTATGCGATTCCTGCCCTGATTTCTTTGCATGAACCAGAGGCATCATGGCCTTTTGGCTTATAGTTGTGATCAGCTGCTTCGGCGACGCAAATGGCGTCTTAGGCGTGTTTGGTTCACTTGTTTTCGAGGAATACTTAGTTGAAGCTTGCCTTGCATGTTTTGCGCACAGGGCCACTAGAAGTGAAACTGAAACAAACAGGCCTATTGCCAGAGGGATAGGGGAGAAACTCTCACCCACATGATTTGGGGTAGGGCGAACCATTTTTGCCTTCTTTTGGGTTTGGATTCTTCAAATAGGGGGTGAAGGAACTGGAGGAGTAGAAAAGGTGGAAGGGACTGGAATTGGATTAAAATGACAAGATGTGCAGGCTTTTAAATGGTGGGAACTGTTTGGTTTTTTCTCATATTTGGGTAGAAGTTGGAAGTCAACTTTGATTACTAAGTTGTGTTAATAAATGATGGTATGGATGGTGGTTTAAAATGTATATTTATTTGGGGGGACATTAACAAATTAAATAGACATGAAACCTTGCTATCAAACAATAGAGCATTAATTTTATTTTATCTTTTTTTGAAGTTTTGACTTTCAAACTCAGATGTTAAAATGTATCTTTTAAATGTAAAAATCAGTATATCTTTTACAAAAATTGAAAAGTTATTCATTAAAAATTTTGAATTAGGGGCTTACATATAATTGATGTGTGTAATTAACAAAATAAAAATCTTATAACATTAATTCATAGCTATCTTCTTTTTTGGGACAAAACTACTTCAATTTGTGACAAGGAGACAAGGGCCGTATTTGAGATGACACGCCAACTTAATTGGTAACCAAAATGTCAACTAGACTCCACTTGAGGCGGCTGAGTCAACGGGGTACTGTGCAAGAGCATGCCACAGACCAAGTCCACACGTCGACCAAAAATATAGATATGACTTCATGTTTTGATCAAACTCTAACTATTACTTCAGCTTTTGGGGCTTCAGTTTGGAATTTGAAGGAGTACCGTATTTTACCAGTTTTCTTCCTACATTAATTCTCCAAATTATAGCCATAGGTCTGTTGATAGGACCACCGAATAACGCAGTTTACTTAGTTTTGATCCAATGTGTAATTTTACGCCCAATATTAATTAATAGGGAGATGGTGGTCAGATGTTGAAACTAATAACTAATATAACACTAACTGTTATCTGAAGTCCATCGCTTAGGTCAATATAACATTGATTAGGAATAATATAGTTATACATGTATTTTAATAATATATAAATATTTATATATCAACTAATATACTTTTATAGTTGAATGGCTATCAATTTGATTCAATTATAGGGGTGGCAATCATGTCGTGTTAGGTTGTTTCGTATCGAATTGAGGTAAAGATATTACAAAATTTGCTCAATCCAAACTCAACCCAATAAGTTTCAATCCAAATTCAACTTGAAAATTTTCGTATCAACCAAAACTCAACCCATTTCAACATAAGATTATTTTTCATTAATAATTCATTTAAAAAAACCTACACATTTTTTGTTCAACAAAAATTTTAATAAAATAATCAATTTATACCAAAATTTTGAAAAAAGTCAACTTATATGAAAAATTTAGAAAAAACCAACATTATACTCTAGTAGCCCAACTTTTGAATCATAGAGCCATTTGATAATTGAACTTCATTTAATTTTCTCTACTACATTAATAATTTACAAATTTCACTGCTAACCAAAAGTTTTGCACAAACTTAATTTTAACAACAATGAAGATGAATTCCAACAAAGAAATATAATTCGTCCCATTCGACATTTAATAATCATCCCAACATTACCAAGTAATCAAAATTTATGCAATAAATAATAATTATTAATTCTTTCAAATTAATTTAGAGTTAAATTGCACAAAAATAACAAATTATTACTTAAAAATGCAAAAACAATAATTCGGAGGCTCCGTCGGGGGGTTCCTTAGTTGTTTTTGTATAGAGTCTTGTCTTTCTTTTTGTCTTTTTTGAGATGATGCAAGTGAGTAAGTACTCCTTTTTTGCAATCTTTCTTGGTTGGAGGATCCATTTGTAAGGGAATAATACTCTTGTTTTGTGGTTTTCTAGTTGTAAAACATTGATATACTCCTCTTTTGATTATTAATATACAAGGTAGGGGTCAATGCCAACTTTTTGCGATTTCAAAAAAAAAAATGCAAAAAACATAGCATATTCCAATTTTTAATTTTCAATCAAATATCTTCATTGTTATCCTCTTCTTTCAATTGAAGTTTGCTGCAAAAAGTAAGTATGTATGATATATACTTATCACGTTTATCAAGTAACCCAAAATCTAATTTGAACCAATTCATAATTTTCATATTGCTTATCGGGTCGACCCAATATCGATCCAACTCAATAACCTCAACCCAGATCCAATAATATCGTATCGGTTAATGTCGTATTATTGTATCGTGTCGAAAATTTCCACCCCTATTCAATTACACAAGTCTCATATATAAAATGTGAGGTTGTAGAATTCAAACTTAACGAACTATTGACGTGCATATGTATGAATAAAAGTAAAAAGTTAATATGCTCATATATATATATATATATAATTTTGTGTGTCTTAATTCATCTTTCCATTCTGTCAAATAATTTATATTTTTTACATTGTTTATGTTCTCTATATGATATTAGATTGAATGAATCTCTATTTCTGCATTAAAATTTCTATCGTTTAATATAACCACGTACCCACGCATGCCTATGATGATGTAATCAGTATTTTCTTCTTTTAGGAACTTGTTATTGTAGTATTAACGATTCAAATTATTATACACGACATCAAATATCAATTCCGAACAACTCAACAAATAATTAAGGTTGCAAGTGTGAAATGGATGACGCTTCTGAGGTCGTGCGACCGCTGCTAAACTAAAAACGTTGACCTGGAATTTGTTGTAGTCTGAAACCGTGATTCCACGATATTACATGATGTTTTAATGTGCTTCCTTGTTCGTTTTTCTTTTGCTTGAACTCTGCGTTTCCATATTTCAAATTAGGTCAAGTTCTGGTTTGAGACTGCACATGGAGCAAGCATGTGTCGTCCAAAGGCATTGCTTGTTTAAGGGGGTAGATTTATCATGCGACAAGAGTGCAAAAAACGGAAAGGAATGAAAAAAGGAGAACAAAAATATGAACTTCTTATTTTGTGCAAAGAATGTTGAATGTGAGCCAGATCACGAAAAATCAATTACATTGATATATTATCTCGTACACATATCTTAACAAGGTTTTATCCTAGAAAGTAATTCAATAGTTGAAAACATGAGGAAACTTATTAACAATTTTACAAATTTCTAATCCTTCAATATGTGGGGAAGATTTGATGTTGGATATTTTAACAAAAATATGTATCCCACATATAAAGCTAAAACCTAAACTATACAAGATATGTATTACTTTACCTTATTACTAGTATTGAAATAAAAGGAAATTTCCACATACACGCACATGAAAAGAGGGAAGTGGTGGAGATTCACGAGTTTGTCTTCACCTAACAATGCAGGCAGGTTTTGGTAGAGATACAGCTTGTAGCGGGGCTGCTGTATCACATAGGCTGACACAATCATAAATCTTATTGCACCAATTATTTTGGAAAGAGTTGTGAAATCATCTTAAAGAGAGTGACTTAATATGCATCTCATCCCGCCAGCTTTTGAGTTTTTACTTGTTTTTTTGCCGTTGATTTTTCTTTCATTTGATATTTAAGATAATCCGAGACTAAGGAGTTTGAAAGAAACAGTATAATGACGTAAATAGTCAAATATGAAACTCAAATTTATAGAAACATTGTTTCTACCGACATTTATTGATGGGGATGATTATTTTTAGTTGCATTTGATTTCGAGTAGTCAATGATTTTGGCAGGATCTACATAATGCTTCCACATTCCACATCTCATTTTTTGAGATGTTTTCAAGACAAAATTCTTTAAATTTGTGCCAATAAGTCAATATTTCAATTTGATTAGACACTTATATTTGATAATCTATTTGATTATTATGATGATACCTAGTGAAAAATCAAGGCGTAAAATTTTGGGGTTTGCCTCCACATTATTAAAAGTTGAATTCGATTTATTCATTATTATGATTTGAATTAGAAAGTCTAGCCCATTGATGGTGAACTGAATTCAGTGAAATATTTTAGTAATAAATATGAAATTGCTAAAAAAGGTTGGTAGTCAAATTTAATATTGGTCCCACAGAGATCTCAATTTACCATTGGATTTGATTCTACCAAATAGTCAGGCTTGCGGGTTAGTACCCCGGAGAGTTTATGTATATTTTTTCAAAATAATTTTTAATCTTCAAATAAATTTGCACATTCTCCAAAAATTACTATCAAAATAATATATTTGTTTTTTTAAAAATATTCCTTCTCAAAAATATATACAATTATATATACCCACACACTTATCAATCTTTATAACTACACCCCTACATACATTAACAATTAATATAAAAAATTCAATTTTACCATATTGGTCCAACAAGAACTGACTAATATTACATCTATAATTAAAACTATCTCATTCCAAAACACTTCTAAATATTATATTTTCTTTTAAAATATTTTCCGACAACCCCCAAACAAAATCAAATAAATATCACAATCCAAAAATTCACTGCTAAAAATTCATTCTCTCAAAATGAACCCCTCAAAATAATCAAAACATAAACAAAACAATCCACTTAGTTTTTTTCGTTTTCCTTTCTCTTTTTGTTTCCTTTGTGTTTCATTTTCTTGCTTTATGGGCGAAGATTAGCAGGGTGTTCATTGGCAATTAGTTAGTCGGTCGTTAGTTGGGAACCAATTCAAATGTTTGGTCGTCGAAATAGGTCTCAACGAATTCTTTATAATGTTTCCTTGCAATATGGAATGTCCTTGTGCACTAAGGCAAGTGATCGAACTTTAAAATGACATGTCTTGGAGGAATTTTGGGTTTTTTTAAGAAAGAATATATTATTATTCTTCGATTTATTGCGTTGAATTTTATTTTATTTTTTCCATATATGGAGAACGATCGCATATAATTTAATTACTGTATTAACATTTTAAACTTAAAAAATATAAACAATTGCATCATTCATAGTTAAAATACCAAATGCAGTAAGAAATTACTGTGCTTAATACACTAATACCTAATTTAGAGAATGCATGGCTAAGCTTATTTAAATGATGTTATATATAAGTCATGCTATAAGATGTTATATTTTATTTAAGCATCATAAGATCTTAAATTATTTGGATAATATATAATTTTATAATTAATATACAATTAAAATTTAAAGAATTTGTCAAACTTTGAAAATAAATCAATAGTTCCTCAATGTTGAAAGTTTGGAAGTTTATTTTTTTAAAAAAAAATTACCTAAAAATTTATGATATCATATGAACTTTTAAATATATGATTAATTATTTTAAAATTTTATAGATTCACTTAAATGTTAGTTTAGGAGTGTGAATGAGTCGAGTTTAATAAAACTTGCAGGCTTGAGCTTCATGAGCATGCTTTTAAGGGCTTGAGCTCGAATTCACGAGCTTGATACTAGTCGAGCTCGAGCTCAACTCATCAAAAAATTCTAAATCAAATAAAATATTAAATTATTGATATATATAATTATTTAATAATAATTAATAAAATATTAAATTAATAAAATAGTTTAAATTGTGTATTATAATAATTATTTAAATTATAATTTATTATAGTTATTAATAAAATATAAAATTATTAATATATTGTAATTATTTAATAATATATAATAAATATATAAAATTAAAAAGGTAAATTATTAATATATATTAATTATTTAATTAATATATAAAAATATTTTTAAAAAAAATTCTAAATTATTCACAAGCTTTCGAACAACTAAAATAAAATTCAAAATCAAAAAACTCAAATTCAAATCGAGTTATAATCAAATCGACTCACAAAATTCATGACGCCGGTGGAGTCATCTTACACCATTGTGTCGGACAAAGTCAAACCTATAATTTCCTATTATGGAGCCTTCAGCTTGAAATTTACAGAAGGTAATTTTGGCAAAAGTTTAACTAAACTAATAATGAGAAGAAGAAAGAATATGGTGGGACACATCATCATAATCTGAAATCAAAGAAAATTGAGTATGAATATATCAGTTATAATTACCACATCTGGATTTGTAATATCAGTGGCCCCCACCATATCACCGTCAACAATAGCAAAATTCCCCTTTGTGGGTGCCAAAAGTTATGAAGGAGGCAAGTTTTCCGCAAACTTTCATGATTCAGCATAATTACATAATTCTATCTCCAAAGATTGCCGGCCGCCGGCTATGCATTGCCCACTTTCCTTTTAGACATGAAGTGGACTATGTTTGACTTCACCACCGCTCTCCACGCCACTACGTAAAGATTCACTAGTGGAAAAAATAAAATTAGCCCGTTTGTTTTTGTTTTTTGAATTTGTTTTTATTTTCTACTAAAATTAAAAACAAAGAATCATTGATTTTCCCCTACCTTTATAGATATTTTCATTCTCAAAATATTTTTCCAAACAAATTTTTACACACTTTCTTCATTTTTATTTTTTATTTTTTTCTACTCACATTTTCACGACTTTTACTACACAAAACACTATATTTTCTAAATACGATTCATTTTGAACTCTACATAATCATTACATTTTAAACAAAGCATCCAAATAATATTTCGTTTTAAAAAACACTTTTATAACTAACTTTTTATTATTACTTTTTATCAAAAATAAAAATACCTTTAAAAAACAAATCCAAACTGCCCCCAAGAAAAGCGTTTGCTAATTTTTATATTTATTAAGAGCCATTAATATATAATTTTTAAAAAATTATTATCAAATATAAAAAGAAAATTTATTTTTTAATCATATGTTTACTTGAGTTTTGCCAAATATAACTATAAATAGATAGATAGATAGATATATTTACGACAAGCTTAAACTTAGGTGGATTATCCATTACTAAGAAAATTTCTTCCCACAAAAAAGGAAATAAGTTAGACTATAATGTCCAGAAATGAGTGAAAAGTAATAGATGAATGCATACACGACAACTTTAGACATACGATAGATTGCTTGACCTGGAAATAAATTAGAGTATAGTGTTTAAAAATATAGTTTAGATCATATATTCTATTTTTTGTTTCATTTTTTATTTTATTTTATAAATATATTATATGAGTATTAAATATTTTTAAAAAATAATTAATTAAGAATCAGACATACTAAATTAATTTGAAATAAAAAATAAAATAGAGAATGTAATAAAAATTTTAAAATGCTGAAAATAGATGAAAAATAAGATCAATAGAAAGACAACAAAATAACCCCAGAAATTAATCAAGAAAGTATTCCATTAGCTCGGAATCACAAATACTGACATCTATAGATTACAGCAGGACCCATGTATCACTCCGGGGATTTTGCGACGTTAGTACGTATAAAGCTCATCACGTGCGCTGCACGCTCTCTCTGATCTCTATATATAATTTATGTTCTAAGTAATCAAGGCTCCAGTTTTGACCAACCACATTAATTAATATCATTATGGTAATATCATTATGGTGTTAGCTAAGTATCCATTTTTCCCGTCCTCTGCCGTGCCGTCGCAGCTACTCATGTTTCTTGAAATTTCATTGATTAATATAAGGTAACTAACATTAATTGTCAAAATAATAATGATAATTAATTATATATCCATCATTTATATTGGTCGACCATCATTAATGATCATATACATAGTAAAAGAGAAAATAAAAAAAAATAGATCATTAATTCATGTGATATATGTACTACAAATTCTACTCTTTGTCTCATCATACAATTTACATCAAATTGATCAAACTCATCATCTATATCATTTTCTATATATGATCTCCAAAAAGATAAAAGAAGAACTTTTGAGAACTACTAAAATTGAAACAACGAAAATCACATTTCACTAACCATTTTTGTTGATCAAATAGTACTATTTTTTTGGTCCCTCAAAGCTTAAGTGCACTAATGGTGCAAAGGGTTTGGACCGGTGGGGACGAGGCGCTTCTCAACACCATAACGCGGATCAATCTCGCTTCCACCACCGAGTGGCGGTGGTGGATGTGCGTGGCGGCGGCGGCGGCGGCGGTTGAGAAACGGCGTGAAGTCGAACTTGCTAGCCAATGCTTTTCTGTGGATGATCAAAGATTGATGGGCTAAAGATGATGAGGAAATATTGATATTTGAGGTGTTTTGGGGGTTTTTGAGGTTGTAAAATTCATGAAAGAGTAGGAAAAGTAGGAAGAGCCAAAGGAGTGGATAGAAAAGACTAGGTATTTTCATGATCATCATGTGGAGAATATTGGTGGAGGAGAAGGGTTTGAAGGGGAAGCATGGAGGAATGAAATAGGGAGGAGAAATTAAGCCAAGATTTTTAGTGGATTGAGAAAATTTGAAGGGTTGACAGCTTGAGTCTAATAAGCCAAATATAAGATATGAAGAGGAGGGTTGAATTAGAGGGTACTTTTTTGCTCCCATGTGAGGCTTTTTTGTGAGCTAGTATGTGTTCAAATTTAATGTTGAGAGGAGAGAAGAAAAGGGAGATAGGGGGGTGGCTTTTTGGGGGGTTCATTTTCCAATAAATGTTCCGTAAAAATCAAGGAACAAAAAGGGTCATTTATGTGGATTGTCAAACCCTTAATTATATAATGTTTGATTATGTTAAAATATTAGAACTCGTCTTAAAGTATTGGTTTCTTGAAAGTGGGAAACAATAGTCAAAATCAATCAATCTTTCTTTCTTTCTTTAATCTTGGAGGGTTGAGCAAGGAGCAAGGTTTTGAAATAAGATCGGACCGATGATTAGAGGTCAGTTTGATCTTGTTAAAGTCTAAAAATCAGTGATGGTCAAAATTGATAAAAAAAAAAAATCAATTAAAATCGGACCGGTTTAACGTAGAAAAAGTAAGAAAGAAAAGAGAAATTATGAGTTGAAAACGATGATTAAAAATTTTGGACATGTAATTTTTTGAAACATGAATTTATTTTTTTTAAATTTAATGAAGTGGTAATTATATGTGAATGCTTATGTTTAATTTGTTATTTTATTTTGTTTAATTTTTTTAAAATTATATCGAATATTTAGTGTATAATAATTTATTTTTACTTGGACTTGAAGTAAGAAACGAATGATTACTTAAATTAATGCGAAACATTATTTTTTATTTATTTATAGTTGGCTAATTGTGAAATAGTATTATTTTCTAAAAAAATGTACTTAAAAATAAGTAAGTTGAATTTTTTTTTAAAAAAAATATTTTTTTATATCAATTGAAAGTTTTATCTTTTGATAATATTAAAATATTATATATATTTAAAAAATTAAATATAACTATTACGTCATACTAATTCAACAAATGATCAAACTGATTGAATCGATTGAATTAATAATCAATAAAGTCTGAACCAATAATCAATAAAGTCCTCAATTCATTATTGGATCCAATTTTGAAAATATTGCATTTGAGGGAAACATGTCTTTGAGTAAATGCAAAGTGGGGAAATGCTATCAACGTATTCTTGGGGCCAAGCAATGTACACACTATTTGGGGGAAGCAATGCGGAAAGAAAAGGTGAAGATTGAGGGAGAAGAGATGTATTCATATTGGGCCATATGTTGATTTGGTCCTAATAATACGCAATCATCAAACAGCACAAAGTTGGAGAAATGAAAAGTTCTTCTTAAAGTTTGAGTGATTTGATTTGCCCTTCGCATCATTGACCCAACTGCATATTTATGCTATATATTAGCATTTTGTATCATTTATTTTATTTTTTATTTCATAATTTGCTATACTAAATTTGTATATTAATGCTAAGTGTATTTAATTCTCAATTAATTATTTTATAATTTTTTTTTAATACACATCTCATATATTTATTAAATAAAATAAAAAATAAAATAGAAGATTTAAATCGATATATTGATTGTGCATGTGAAAGTCTATCTTTAACATAATGCATTTGTATAAGTGTAAATATATCAATGGTACACACATAGAAATAAAGAACTAATGAGTGCTCCTATTTTGAATTTTTCTAGTTGTTGTGGTGTGTTGTTCCTCGGTGCATGAAAAGTAGCAGTGTTAATTGTAATGATAAATAATAAAAATACTTGGGATTTGTTTGGTTGTTTAGATGTTTTGGAAAAAATATTTTGAGTAGTATTTTGAGAAAATGTAATATTTGTTTGTTTATAAGGAGGTGTTGCATAATATATTGAAAGAAAATAATATGTTTGAAAATATTTTAGAGTAAAATAATTTTTATTATAAATGTCATGCGATCAAATTTTTGTCGGGTAAATATATATAATAGCTGTACACTTGTAGATATAATTTAATGATTTGTGTGTATATATAAATATATTGGTGCATATATATGCATGCGATGATTACTGGATGAGATTTATTATGAAGTATTTTGGAAATAAAAGTACACATTTTATGATATATGATTAGAGAATGGGAATACTTATTTGGATGTGTTTTTTCATTTGAAAAATCTTCTGGTGGCAGACATATATGTATGAATGTCCCATCAGAAAATAGAGTTTATCTAACTAAGAAGTTGGATTGTATCTATTCTAATTCCTAAGTGACAAATTTGCTATAATAATTCTATTTCTACTCTAATCTCTGATTGGGCTTCAATGTGGTTTTGTGTTATGGGCCTTTATGGAACCTCAGCAATGACCCAATTATATGTCGCGTTGGGCTTTAATCCCAATCCAAATATCAGGACGACGACGTCTTCAAGCAACCACTCGACCCAATTTCCACTTTCTAGTTTTTCCTTCAGAGAATCGATTTAGGAAAATCTTTTTATTATGAAAATATCAATATAAAACGATGGTTCTAATATGATAATTGCAATTTCTCTTGTTAATTTCCTGCTCTTGTTAGCAATTACTAAAAATGGGGGAAAAAATCATTGATGATAAAATTGAAATAATAATATAAAAATTGTGCTAATTACGTATTTCAAGTCAAAAGGATTGTATTTAGTTATCACTATAAAGATTATTCATAAGAAGGTTCTTGTGGTGATCATTAATTCCAGTTTTTCAGCATGTTGTTTATTACTTGGCTAAATTTATTTAAAATATTTTATAAACTCTTATATCTTATAAAATATTTATTTGTAAGATAGAAGAGTTTATATATAAAATATTATTTAAGTTCTCAAGATATTAAATCTTATTTTAAAAATAAGCTTTTGAAGTGTTTGAATAAGATAAGATTTAGAGTTTATAAGTGATGATGTTGAAAATTGTGTTTACTGGATTGAATTAGTGTTTGGGCTAATTTGACCTGGCTAGTCAGTGGTTTAGCTGAGAAATAGCTTTAGGCTAAAATCTATAATCATGAACAAACGTCAAACTAGCAATGTACTCTCGGTTAAGGTACTCCAATACTCAAATCAATATTGATCAAGTATATAAATTGAGCAGTAGAGTGAGAGTGTATAATAAAGAATGACATACCTTAAAAGTGGCTGACAACAGGGTATTTATAGTCTTCTTTAGATGGATGATATGTTCAAAATGTCCATATCATGTGTAGAGGACTCTTGTCCTTGTATGGGGAATTATAGGTCACCTCTCATCTCTATATTATTCCAAGTGGCATTACTTCCTACTTTTTAGGACAAAATAGTACTTTGGTGGCAAGCCTCATGACAGGAGCAGAGGTAGAGATGGTACTGGAATGGCATACACCATTAATGCGGAGGCATGCTTCCTGTCAGGGTATTAAATGGGGCAAAGATACGATTTGGTGTCGGGACTACCCCTCTGGCCGACAATGACTCGACCATAGAAATGGTTGCAGGGAGTGAGTGGCCTTTAAGGGGCAGCGCTCAAGACCTCTCATCGGATACAATCGAGCACTCGCCACTCGACTTGAGGGTTATGATTGAGTGGCGTGGTCCTGCTTGCTGCATAGGCAACAAGGCAATGATCGACGGCTCACCTGAGCCTCTAAGGCGAGATGGGCCTAAAAGTATATTTTGAAGTCGATAGCTATTAGGTTGGGCTTGCTAGGCCATTCTATATCAATAATAATATAATAATAATAATAATAATTTTGCAATTACAAAATTAATTATAAGAATTTGTTAAAATTTTTAAAATAAATTAAGAACTTATTATTATTATTTATAAAAGGGTTTATGAGAGTACCCTTACTCTTGAACATCCTATTTTAAGAATTTATAATTTTTTTAAAATATTTTCAAAATTTATAAATTATTTTAAAAAAATTATAAATTCACTCAAATATTCTAGAAGCACTGGTTGGACATTGAGTCAAATTGAAAGGGACTTGTAAAGCATAACTCACCACTTGATCCATGGTACGGCTCAAAGTCGGCACTGCATTTAATTGCCTATCCATTCAATATTTATTGCAATTAATTATGTTTCATCAATGTTTCTTTCTTCAGTTTTTCATATGAATGTATTACTTCACATTTATCACCAACTTAATTCTGTATATGATGCTGATAAATTATAAGATTTGGTTGGTCCACAACATCCTTTTTTAAAATAAAATAAAACAAAATGTTGTATAAATGCATGAAATTAATCGGAGAAATTGATTGCATTAGTTAATTAAGCCAATTTCTTGTACGTACATAAAAAAATAAAATAAAATGTTGTATAAATGCATGAAATTAATCGGAGAAATCGATTGCATTAGTTAATTAAGCCAATTTCTTGTACGTACATAAAAAATAAAAAATAAAAAAAATCGACTGAATGCATCATGTGACTGTGTTATACCCTATACTGTATAAAATATAATACACTTTTGATACGTGCCAAATGCATTATACTTAACATATTCATAAATTAAATAAAAAAAAACGATATATTCAGTGGCTTGCCAGATGAACCATCAATGATATAAAAGTTTAAGCAAATGAGATCCTTTTTATATATTTTAAAAAGTATTTAAATGATAAAAAACAATTAAAAATTAAATTACTTTTTAAATATATATATATATATATATATTGTGGTTTCAGCCAAACTATTTTTTCTCTTTATGAAAGTTAAACTTATCTCTTTTTTTTTCCCCTCAAAATGCATAATACGTTATATCAACACTTATATATATAATACAATAGTACAATTTAGCTTATATTGGCAAATAAATTAAAAACCTTTTCAAAAATATCGTATCATTTGTCACCATGCTCTTGTCCAATGATCATATAGAAATGAAGAAAATTAGAATTAGTTGGACGTTGTGTTCATAGTTACTTGTTGAAGATGATTTAAACTAGGACCATTATTAATGTTAGATTACATGTGGTCCGCTAATAAGATCCTGGGATTAATTACATTAATATTAATTTAATGTCAACCACCTGCATTAACACATAATTTTTCACAACAAAACTTACCATAACAATTGAATTAAGAAATGAAAAATAAAAAAGATTTTACTTTCAATAATATGTTTATGATTGTAATCTTTAAAATTACCTTATAGAAATAAAGCCATACACTAATTTGAGGCATATACAGTGCAAATATATATACACAACATATGTGTATATATAGCTAGTCTGCTTATTTAAAATGGCATATGTATAGGGTTGTCAATGGATCATATTTTTAATCCGAATCCAATCCGAATTTTAGGATTTTTATCCGATTAAAATATTCGATGAATCAAATTCGATTATAAATATCCATAATCCGAAATAAGTGGATTGGATATGAAATTATACAATCCGATTCGATAAAGATCTGAATTTGAATTTTATTAAATATATTATTAAATTGGTAATTATATAGTATAAATTATATTAATGAAAACTTTTGACTGGAATGCAATATATGTGATATTATAATTGATAATGCCCTAATTTTTTTATTTCTTTGAAGCAATTAATTTAATAAAGTAATTATATATATACATATATTTCATATTATAGTTCAAATACATAATTTATAATGGTTTATGCACTGTAAAATATACATTACCGAATGATCAATTTGATACAACCTTAATGAATTATGTCTTAAATCTTTAGTTTTTGCAATGATATAATAAAAAGTTATGAAAAAAAATCTAAATTTGAACTCTCTTAAGTCTTAACTTTGCAAATACTATATTTGGATTAAAAAGTAATCTTGAAATCTCATATAATAAGTCTTATAAAATGGTTCTTTTTAATAATATAAAAATTTAAAGAACGCAAAATTTTTTTAACTTTCTTATCAGATCGGATTTTCCAATTGGGTTTCGGATTTTTATCGGATCCGGACATGAAATTGGCATGAAAATTTTTTTATAGGACTCGAATTCGAATTTGATTATGCATATCTACTATCGAATTCGAATTCGAATTATCCTGATTCGATCTAAATCTAATCCGTTGACAGCCCTACATATGTGTATATATACATCAGGTATAAAAATCATTGCAGCACAAAATTGTCTGATAATTAACCGATATTATGGCAGTCTTGCAAACAAATGTGGCAATGTTAATTAGTTAGGGCGAACATTATTTAGTCTTTTGTTGACTACATTTATTGCAAGGAGAAACCACTGGCAAATAATATGTGTGTGTCTATATATATATATATATATATATATATTTCTAAATAATGGGGATGAGTTAAGGGTTTTTGCATGCCTTGCTATGATTGAGTTTCAAATTGAACTTCAGGTAATTTTAAGGGTTTGAATATTAAATCTCACATATATATATATATGAGGATGATATCATTAGATTGTTTGATCAGTAGACAATATAGAGAATAGTTGAACATTAGTTCTTCACCATATTTATATATACCTATTGGGAAAATTGCAATCATTTTATATTTTAGGACTAAAATTTGGAATGGTATTAAAATATAATTAAACTCATCAAAAAAAAAAAAAAAGATAGTAACCTCCAAAAAGTACCGTTAGTACTGATGATTGCTTGCGTGGAACACAAGCACAGTAATCACCAATGCTAACTGTACTTTTCAGTGGTTGTTGTTATTCTTTTTTCGATTTTTAATGAGTTTTGATCATACCTTAATACTATCCTAAATTTCGATTCTATATTGTGAATTTGCTAATGTTGAGGTCCTATTTGTTCAATTTACACTCTGCATATAATAGAAATTCTTGATATATATATTTATATATTGAAAATCAACGTGTAGTACCAAAAGAGAACAGGGCTTTACTGACAATCTTTTTCCGTCTCTAAAACTCTGCACCGGGCGAGCAATTCCGAGATTATAAACTCTTCCTATGACTACGACCGCTACCTGTAACAATAGCTGTGGCCAAGACACGAGCAAGAGAATAGCCATTCTTTCGCACCTACTGAACTGGGCACCTTTCAGACATCAAGACAACCCCAACTACTGAAAACAGCCATTAAATTATTGTAAGATATATAGACTACTAAAAGTCTGCGTAAATAGTGCTAATTGGTTTGGAGCAGTAAAAACCCTCACTGACTATGGTATTATATGCGCACATTTGCAGTTCAAATATCAAGTTTAGGTAGGCATGAGGGTTTCTCATGGATTAAATTGTTGATGTCATTCATCTATTAATTAAATTACCTATTCTTTTCTTGGTATTTTTTCGTGTGATGTATCAAAAATATCCTCACTTTTTTTCTTTAATCCCCACAATAATTATAGTTTATGTAGTAACTACCATTTTTACAATCCAGACACATTCTATACTCATAATTAGAATCTTATCATAATTTTTATGTCATTATACTGAAAACTAAATAAATATCAAATGTTACTTAGAAAACTAATATCATACTAAAAATAAATATTCATTTTATTTATTATATATTATAAATACTTTAGCACATGTATCGAATATGCTGAAATTACTAGTAACAATTAATTACCATCAAGAACCTGCCCCGTTGGTCACTTTCTCATTCATATCCCTCCTTAATAAGGTAAATATATACAGTCTGCATTGATGTCAAAATCTACCGTTTAATAAATATTATTGTAATTCCTCAACATCCCCGGTATTATATAACTTATGCTACAATGGTAAAGTAACAATTAATGAAGTATATAAATCATACTACAAAAAATTTTAAGGCATAAGTACTACTAATTCATAGTTAATGCTAAAAAATTTACAGGCTTAACTATAAAATATTGATCTTATAATTGAACATTTTGAAACAAATACTCTCGTAACTAATCTTGTTATGATCAAATCGTAGCTTATGATTATTCTTACATATATAATAATGTTTTTGTGTGTAGTTAATATGTTATGCTTGCAACGAACATGACAAGATAGCTAATAGTTTTCATTATTGTTATTATAAAAAATTATATTTATTACAGAAAACTTATAGTTATCATTTATAGCCATTGTTAAGAAATTAATTTCTTAATTATTCTTTTTTCTTTTTCTTTATAGTGAATACCTATAGTGCCAATCTACTAAACATCTTTGGAAGTAAAGGTAATACAAAAACAAGAAAACTGTATTCTCATTATATGCTATATATGAAGGGGAGACGATAGATAGATAATCAACTCGTTTTCACTAATAACATGGCAAGGTGTCCATGACATTCTTTGATCAACTCCATAAGGTTCCAATCACAAAGAAAATTAAACATATGCACAATGATCACTTGTATGGGATATAATTATATATATGGCAGTTCTTTTTCTTTGAACAATCTCTTATCTCCAATAGAAGTGAGTTGATTGACTGTCACTATCACATATTTACTACCGACACAACATCTCTTCTTTCCCTGCTCCAATATGAGTTGAGATTCTCAAAATTAAGAGTAAAGTATGAGGTCAGAGGAAGCTTCCTCTTCTAGGGTCACTTTCTTCATTTATTCAATGCTTTGGAGGAAGTAAACAAGGAGAGCACTTGGCATTGGCTCATTTCATGCTACGATGCCAACTCCCCATCTCATATGAGTTTAGGTCTTTCTTCACGTCTTGAAGGTGCAAAATCAATGGCAGCTTATTTTGCTACAATGGGTTCTGCCTCTTTAGCCTTTTGGTTTAGTTCCTTTCCTTAGTTTCGAGATCCAGCTTCAAAACTCTAGGAGACACTCATTCAGTTTACTGAAAAAAGAACTATCTGAAAGTGGAGTGAATTGGATTCATTCATCTTCTTGAATGAAGACTTTTCGAGACCGAAATTGGAAAAAGAGATACAAACAGAAAGGAATAATCAATCGATGAAAGAACATGAAACCATTTTGTTTCAATAGAGGTACGAGAAAGGGTTGGGGGCAATGAAGTAGGTGAAGTGGATGGATTTTGCGAGCTGTTCCAACCACTACTGGCCATTAAGACCAACCCAATCTTGATCAAATTTCACACTCAACATTCCGCTTTCTTCCTCTCTAACTTTTCCTTTCGTGCCCTTTGGCTATGAATTACAACTTTCAAGAATAAGATGATTAGTTCCTTCTAGACTCTCAGGAAATAGAATGGGAAGTGAAGAGGGAATGCTTTGCTAGCACACTAAGGCTTCTGGTTGATCTGGTCTCACTGGATATTGACTTCGAGGGAGGCGCAATGGGGTTAGAATTCTCTACACTCTTCTAGCTGGATGGGTTTAGGTGCCTCGCTGGCAATCAAGATTGGCGTATTGACTTATCATGAGTGAGTTTGTGGTGAAGTCTTTCTAAATGAATAAAGAAAAGAGAAGGATTTCGACCATTCATTTGTTGTGTCCCCATTTAGGCCTAAGACTGGAACAATCCGAAGGAGACCTCACCTACTTCAGGCCAATCCCAAGGAGGATGATTGATGGGTAGAAAGAAGAAGCCAATAGTTCAATAGTACCCAGTGGAGAGTGTGAAGAAGCGGCCTATGATTCCTTTTCTGACTAATTAGAAATAGAGTGGATAGGCCGACTATAGTTGATTAAGATTTGGTAAGGTCTTTGACGTTGCTAAGAGAAATGGTGCTTTTGTATTTCCTGTTTGTTCTTGTGGCATGCTCCTACTCCGCAGCTTGTCGACGAGAACCTTCAGGATGGTTAGCCACACCTACCTAATTTCCCTTGATCTTACCCTTCAACTAGTTCTATTTTCATTAGAGTTGTAGTTCGAGCGGCCATTCTTGGTCCCAATATGAAGAAGCAGCAGGTTCGCCTGATCTATCCGCCACCACACAATACTCCTAAAAATGATCTAGGTTTGCGCTTGCTGACTTAGATGCTTAGGAAGGGCCCAATATCTCAACAGCACCTTTGTCTAAAGCTTCGAATGAGACTTCATATCCAAAATGTTGTCGATTTGTCAAAGTATATATAGTGATAGATCATCGCTCCAATTATCATTTTTTTAATACTACAATTAGTGTCAAACCGACCATGTGACTCTTCCCATCCTTTTGATTTATTTACGATCGAGTACGTGTGCGAAGTTCATACCAGTCATCAAACAAGCTCAAGTGGTAAGGACCTGGAAAAAATTTCGTCCTAGTGCTAATTAAGAAGAAAGTTAAACATTATTAAGACATGAAACTGCACTTCATTAAGGAATGTCCACGTTGGTTTGTAAAATCCAAATTAGTGTGTGTTTAATTATGCTTTATCATCGGGATCGATGGATTATGTTTTGTAACTTTGTTCATTTTGAAATTTTATTTTGTAACTTGTTGAATTTCTTCAAATATAATCATGTATATTTCATAACGTTTAGTCCAACTTCATTGAAAATTTATAATTTGTCAAAATTATTGACCTGGCACACCATAATGTTGATGTGGCATGCCCAATTTAAAGTTGTCGCCATGATTTTCTATATGCCACGTCAATAATTCTGGTCAAATTATCAATTTTTGAGTATATCGATTATTTTATGGACATACATGACATTAGAAAATCAACAAGTTACAGGATTGAGTTTCAAAATGAGCAAAGCTAAAAAAAAATGCAATTTTGTCTATATGACCTCATATAAATTTGTTGGGGACGACTCATGCTACTATATACGAACCATTGCACTTGATACTTCATAACTGTATATATCAATCTATTTAAATCAAGAAAATATGCAAATAAATTTAATTAAGATACGCTGTGCTTCTTCAATGGAGGACGTTATATATAAATATATGTGTGTGTGTGTGTGTGTGTATTTTTTATATCAGAGGTAGTTCTAGAGTTAAATGTTTCGAAGATGAGCAATATAATTATACAGCCGCATGTATAATTTTCTTCAAACTACAGCATTGATTTTGCATTTAATTTACAGTCCTCCTTTCATGCAAATGGCACACACAATTTTATTGTTCTCAATAATTTCTTAGAAGGATGTGTGTTGTGAGAGAAGCTCTCTTGTAGTAAATCTTCATATCTGAAACATTTCCTTTAAAGATATGTTGGCCATTCAAAGGGAAGTTCAATGTACAGAATATAATGCAACTTTTCCATTTCTTTTAAATAGTTGATATAGTGTTGGAACAATTGAGCTCAAAAAACCTCATTTTTAAGTCATTTTTAAGGAGAATTTGCAGCAATGACTTTGCAGGCCAAGACACAAGGTTTTGAAAACCAAATTAGATCGGCCGGTCCAATTGGTGACTAAAGGCCAGACCGATCTGGTTGAAACATAAAAATTGGTAATGGTCAAAACTTATCAAAATTGGTCAAAAATCAGTTGAATTGGTCAAAATCGGCTGAAAATCAGACCAGTTCAACCGGTTCACTCTTTTTTTTTTTTTTGAAAATTTTAATTTTTTTAAAAAAGAAAAAGTAAAAGAGAAAAGAGAAATTGTGAATTGAAGATGATGATTAAAGATTTTGGATATATAATTTTTTGAAACATGATATTTTCGTAAAATTTAATGAAGTGGTTGTTATATGTGAATACTTATGCATAATTTATTTTTTTGATTTTGTTTAATTTTTCTTATATTTT
Source organism: Jacaranda copaia (assembly GCA_014898725.1). Classification (NCBI taxonomy): domain Eukaryota; kingdom Viridiplantae; phylum Streptophyta; class Magnoliopsida; order Lamiales; family Bignoniaceae; genus Jacaranda; species Jacaranda copaia. The sequence goes on from JACGDI010005395.1 coordinate 539,770, forward strand.
GTTGAATATTTAGCATAAAAAAAATTATTTTTACTTGGAGTTAAAGCATGAAATAAATGGTTATTTAAATTAATGTGAAATATTATTTTTTTTATTTATTTATAGTTGACGAATTGTGAAATAGTATTATTTTCTAAAAACATACTTAAAAATAAGTAAATTAAATTTTTTTTTAAATAATATTCTTTCTATATCAATTGAAAGTTTTATTTTTTGGTAATATTAAAATATTATATATATTTATAAATTAAATATAATTATTACGTCATATCAGTTCAACAAGTGGTCGAATCAATTGAACTAATAATCAGTAATTAATGTTACCGATTCATTATTTCATCTGATTTTGAAAACATTGCCAAAACAAAGCAGCCCATGAATTTAATCAGTTTGGATGAATGAATCATTAGACAATCCATTTGACAACTTTATGGTCTGAAGAATAAGTAAATCTGAGAATCATATGAAGCTTCTCTAGATATATAGCAAAACAACGTAAAAGATCCTATGCATCAGGTTCATCCCCCCCTCCCCGCCCAAAACAAAATAACGCGAAAATGAAATGGAATTAAAACAAGAAAATGAGAGGAAATACTTCAACTTGCATAGCAATTATATAAGTCATAAATAGTACTCATTTTTAGCTAGATACTGAATTGAAAGAGTCAGCTGGTCATCATGACTAGCTTAATTACTGGGTTTTGATGAACAAGAGTGCGTAGTTGATGAATCACAATTATTACCCTCTATTCATACAGGCAAACATGACAGGGATTCATCATACCTTCAATGATTTACATATATTGTACTAAGATACAACGACCAAGTTTCTTGGTAATACGTGCTTACTGATGGAAATCATGGAAATTTTGGGGTTTCCGAGTAAATTGAATTAGGGTTACCTGCATGGTGAATGGTGTTTATTCTGTCATTGCTCAAAAGGTCCCAATTCCCAAGAAATCCCATGAAATCAAAGTTGGGATCTATATAACCTGAAACAGCAGCAGGGCAGCAGGAGGTTGAATACCCCAGCAAATTCTCGATCGTGCCCACATCAGTATAAACAGCTCCATATGAAGAAACCCTTTCCTGGGAATTTGATTCTTGATCAACAAGACCTTCAAATGGGCTATTTGAAAACCCTAATTTCTGAAGATTAGTAAAGTCTATATGATCAGTACTAGGGTATGATTTATTGTACCACTGGCCTGAATTCTTGTTCATCATTTTCTCTCTTGTTCTTGACCTCGCCCTTGCTCTAGCCTTCTCCCTCGACTCCCTCACACTAGATTTCTGCAATATTTTTTCGGACAAGGGCATTACATTTGCTGCTGCTGCTAAGCTTACTTTAACATCGTTGTTTGAGTTATTGTTCTCCTCAATTCCAGACACCACTTCACATTCTGAAACAAAAGACTCACTCTTTCCATCACTGGAGCAAATATTATTAGCTTGTAGATGGCCTTTGGTGAGCTCCCTGATCGCCTTCTTAGACTTAGTAAAGAGCCACTCTATTGTTTTGCTTGCTTTATCGTAGCCCAACATGTCTTGAAGATCAAAGAATTTTCGGGCAACTTGAAGAGATAATCTCATCCTTCGGTCTCTAATCCCCTGAGCCGTGCAAATCTTGCTGTGCCTATCTTTTTTCCCAGTTCTTCTCCGAGGTATCACGCCAAGAGTTCGTCTCCTCAGGATTTGAGGCTGACCAGTTTCTTTCTGATCCAACTTTGAAGTCGACCCAATATTGCGTTTTCTTGGATTGATATCCCGTTTTGAGGGATGATGATCAGTATTTTTGTCAGTGATCTGATCAGGTACGGGCTGATAATTTCCAGACATGGGCTGATTTTGAAGGAATATCTGATTCAAGGGCAATTCATGTTCATCAAGAAACGGTGAAGGAAAGTTGAAGAGAAATGGGGGGTCAGCATCTAGTTCTTGTTTGGAGGAGCTAGGGTTTTGATCAGAAAGAAAAGATGGCCTTTTGGAGAAGGATTCAAAAGGGTTTTGATTGCAGTTGGATGAAGGAAACATGTCTGTAGCTTGTAAATGCACCAGTTATTGTCCTCTTGTTCAAACTTTGGGGGAGAGCTTTTAAGGTGGGATGTCTAATTTGAGCAAATTCCTCTTATGTGGAAGTTGGGACATTATGAAGAATGCAACCAAAAGAAAATTATGGGGAGAGAGAGTGATGTACTTTTTATTTATTCTTTTATTTTTTTAAACAGAAACTACTAGTGAAAGTACCTTGTGATTCAATAATGTATCCATATTTTTAAAAGAAAAAATAATTTATATTTTGTAGGATACGTATTTAATATAAATATAATATATTCTAATAAGGCTGGCATATTGATTAAATTGGTGTGTCTATAAATCGAACAAAAATAATTTTTTTTGTGTGATCCATAGTGTGTTGGACATGTTGTTAATTACATGTTTAATTGATATATTTTGGACTTATGAAGTCTTTAATTTTTATATATTTTAAAAAGAGAATGATAAAAGAATGAAAAAAATCACAAAATTAGGACCGTAGTCATGGTCATTTCACATTTTAGGACTAAAATTTAAGGTGGTATTAAAGTAGAACCAAAACTTGTTAAAAATTAAAAAAAAAGGACACCGGCCTTGAAAAAACACAATCAACATTGGTAATTGCTTGTGTGACACTTGCATGGTGTATGCATGGAACATCAATGCGGGCGCCAGGCAAGCGTAAGCAATCATCGGTGTTAACTGTATTTTTTGGTGGTTGTTGTCCTTTTTTTTTTTTTTAATGAGTTTTTGTCCTATTTCAATATCACCATAAATTTCAATCCTTCATTGCAAATTTGTCATAGCCACGGTCCTATTTTTGCAATTTACCCTAAAATAATTAACTAAATATTATATTTCTTTAACTATTTGAACAAATAATGTTCCCCTCAGTCAAAATAAATTATTATTTTCACCTCTGTTTGTCCTAGAATACATAATATTATTTCATTGTAATAAAATTTCAAAATACAACTACTAATATGAACTTCTTTTCCTTCACGTACTTGTGTGTTAATTAATTTGTATTTTTTTATTGGCTTACTTATATATGAAGACAAAATAGAGACCATGCATGCGAGAAAAAAATGTTACTAATGAATTTATGATTATATTTTTATTGTCGGTGTAATAAATAAAAATTCTAACATCATTTTCTTCACACTTTCAAACCTAATTAAAATTTGCTTGATAATTTGAAGTGATTTTTTAGGAAACATTATCTTCAACATTCTATCTAGGGCTTAGAAGTACATGTATATATATACTTGATTGACTTGAGATGAGCTCTTATTTATCTTAAAAGATCTAATTGTATGCAAAGTATAATAGAAATTTGTGTAATTATATATATACTTACTAATCCGTCTCTAAATAGATGCTCTTTTGGTATTTTTACCTTAGATTATCAATCAAATGGTGTAATAAATATTAGACAAAAAGTTAAAAATATTGAGTTCATGGATGAATGAAATTTTCATTTTGCTCATGCCATTAAAACATAATCAATCCACAATTTTGGATTTGCACTTTTCCATAGGTTGGGTTTGGCCCGTCATGAGATCTAGCATGATTGCTCCGTTATCTGACCATCGATTAGAGAAACGAGGTATCATTTATACGAGCCAACTTAATTAGGACGTATAATGACCCTTTCCAAAGTTCAAAGATAGACTCCTGATTTATTATATATTTTTATTCCGAACTTAACTACGAAAAGAATTATTATTGGTATTCATATGGTAATTTTAGTTTAAATTTTATAATATTCAAATTCACTTGTAACAAATCAATAATGATTCAATAAAGTATAATAAACTAACTGTGAGTTAGACATATTGATTTAACTTCGAATCAAGCATTATAGTGCATCAAAAAAATTATTTTGGAACATGGGAGGATATATTTAGGTAATGTTTGGTTGTGTTTTTTGTTTGATTTTATTATGTGTTTTAGAAGAATAAATTATTAAAAAATATAAAAGTTATTTTTTGATATGTTTGTTTATATTTTAGGGGAGCTATTTTTTACTGTAACAGTCAAATCAATATGTTTTTATTGAGTTTTGCGGGTGAAAATGAAATTGGATGATTTTTTTAATGTTAAAATAATAAAAATATATAATATATGTATGTATATGTTGAAGAATATGCATTTTGGAGGGAAAATGAAGATATGCTTGGTTATGTTTCTCCAAAATAATATTGTTTCAGGAAAACATAACCAAACAAAGCCTTCGTAATTTGTATGATGTAGCAGTGCAAAAAATTCTAAGATGAATTTATGTAAACTTTGTTAGGGTTGGAAGAGAATTGTTTTTAATTTAAGATTAATGGTTGTACACAGTATATTTACCCTAAATGTGTATGTCAATTTCATGTATATAAGATATAATTCATAATATATACATACATAATATATGTAATATATTAGGAGGTTGTTTACTGGTGTGTTTGGATTAGGCATGATAAGTATGATTGGGATAAATAGTTGATTATTGTGTATCCTATTTAATATTTATTTACATATTTTAAATAACTTAATATCAAACTTTGTTTGCTTGGCATGATTATTCTATTTGATAAATTATAATTTGTTTCAAATTTAAATTGAAAAATATATCACACCACGGGGGCTTGATACATAAACCAAATTTCGGCTTAAATACATATCAAATCTTAACTATATCAAAAAATTTTAAAAATAAATTAAATATTAAAATTAAATTAAATTATATATTTATCGTATAATATTAAAATAAGCAAATAATTTACAGATATATAATAGACTTGTGGGACAATATTTATAATAAGCGTGGTGATATGTGTATGTTGGGTGTGGAAGGCATTGACGGTGAGATTGTGAGAGAGCTCCTAAGAAGTTGAAGGTGATAGGCTGATAGCTAGCTAGGTGTCCCCCCAACCCCTACAAATTAAACCTATGAGCTAAGGGTAGGAGTCGGACAATTATTGGAACCACTATTTAACTTGCTTTATTTCCATTCAAGGACAAGTTTCTTTGACTGAATCTCTCCATGTTGCATTCAAAGTTATTTCCTCTCTATAATATCTTTTTTCTCTCACCATATCTATCTATCTATCTATATATATATATATATATATATTAGTTGAGGTTATTAAATTTTGCTCATGTCAAAAAATCAAGAAATTTAAGGAAATATTTGGTTATATTTTTCTAAAATAAAATTATTTTGAAAAAATATAACCAAACATACACTCTTTTTTTCTTGAAATATTGAAATTTTTTTTTCAAAATACCATCTCCTATCCTTCCCTATCTTCAAAATTTTTCTATTTTTCAATATATACATATTACATATCATATAGTTTTTTTATTATTAAAATTATTATTCTAATAATAAAAAAATTATTATTCTAATAATAAAAAAATTACTTAATTTCACTTTCACACCAAAAACTCAATAAAAAAAT
>JACGDI010005395.1:573864-587783 GCA_014898725.1 Jacaranda copaia
AAGTGTAACCCAAGCACCCAAGCTGCTTCATAGCCCTATGGAATACCTCGCAAGCATCGTCAAATGATATGATCACGCTTGAATCCTAAAAGGCGGGGCTCAAGATAAATTGTTTGACTGCCTCGTGCCACATTGTAGAAAAGTGTCAATTGAAGTCCTCCTTCGCCTCGTCGATGGTCTCTATGCGAGCTTGTGCCCGACCAAAGGAAAAGCTCACCTGTATGTCCAAGTAAACCTTCTTTATTATTAAGTCCATTCAACTCCGCTCCTCGACAGCTTGAACCAGCTGCTAATCTTTGGAGTTCAGCTGTTCTTGGAGCTCAGCCACCTGTTTGGTTAATTTCTCGACCTAAAGTTGGGAAAACTCAAGCTGCACCTTGAGGGTTTCCATATCCCCTCCTCCTTGCAACTCTTCCATATCCGCCAAGGCTAGCTCCAATCGACGAAAGATATTGTAGCCATTTGGCCTACCTATAACATAAGAATGTTAATCTACAGTACTAGTACGAAAAAAGAATTCAATGAGAAGTTGTTGATCTCGTGCTTACCATATTACAATGGTAGGCCAATACTCGAAGAACCCTAACCTGACTAAGGCTCATTAGTTTTCATTGGTCAGATAAGAAAAGCTTTGAGGTTAACAACTTTAGGACATTGCCGCTGGTCATTTCCCCTGGAGGATGGAGGTCGAACCGATTATTTTGTAGGTCAAGTCAGTTGCAAAGTGAGGCGATGACAGCCGTGGGAGTTGGAATAGCACTCCATTGTCAGGTTTTCGAATAGGTCTTTACCTGTCACCATTTTCTATTTTCCTTTATCTCTTGCAACCCTCTTCGGCTCTAAACCTCCTTGCTCGGCAATATACCTTTTAACTTGACCCATGGGGCTACTTTACATAGGCTCTTCTCGACGAGTTGATTTAAGTTCGGGCTCCTATTTGATTTATGGAGCTATAAGAGCCGAGGTTGATCGTATCGAAATGGATAGCTCTGCGAAAGCTCTCTTTCGTCGAGCGGCAGCAGCTTAGCAGCATTCCTTATTTCTTAAAGCCCTGGATTGAGCTTCGATTCTATTTCTAGCCATTATTTCTTCTCAATCTGTAGACATAAATAAGACAAACAGGCATCAAAATCAAGCAGGAAAAAAATCACAATTAACATGATCAATGAGAATCTCTACCTAGTCGATCATCTGCAGATAGGTCGAGTTATGCCGGTAATAAGCCAGCTAACACCAGACACCTTTCTTTAATCAGAACTGAGATTTTCATATGCCCAAAGTCGACCAAATCCCTAACAAAGGTATTAGGCAAACTAGGTGTCTAGTTTCCCAACATCTCCATAGGCACCCTCCACCAACCCCTCAAAATAGTAAAATTCGCTAGCCCCCGAACATAGAAAAAATATTTTTTTCACTCTTGACCGTACAAAAAAACAAGGGATACTAAGAATTTTCAATAAGGTCGAGTAGTCAAGTAGTAAAAACCAGACTCCTCGATACTACCCGACTTCCGCGACATGGGTAGGTGGAATATATTGGAAAAGTTGGCGAAGGAGGCGGGTAGATTATACAAATGCATTAACATTGCAAAACTGTAAAAAGTGGCGAAATAGTTGGGGAGCAATTAGATTATACAAACTTCTAAACACACTAAGAGGTCGACTATAGCTTGGGCGAAAGGAAACCTAAGGCCACACCTCAACCCTTTCTCAAACACTATTATACACCCCTGAGGAGGTCGTGCACTCTACCCTAATTCCCCTACTCATCAAGGACATGATACACCTCTCTAATTCGCACCAGGTCAGCAGTGATATTTTGGAGGTTATTTCTGTATAGTGGTCGGGTGTAAACAATCGACCTCGAGACGCCGAATAATCACTCAGGCCAACCTCACCCTCAGAGATAGCCCTTTTCATGCTCGAGCTACTCGAACTCGAGTTATCACTCGATGAACTACCTAAACTACTCTTGTGGGTTGTATCAGACGCACTTCCAACCCTAATTTCCCCCTAAGACGATACACTCTCGGACTTAGTGTCCTCGCTATCTAAACTGCTAGACATTTCCACAAAAGAAAAGGATAAAAAAGATTAAATGGGGAGAGCAACTTACAGCAAGTATCATGCAAACTCTACGTGCAAGAAAGGTTTGGAGAACTTTGAAAATAGGAACTCGACTAAATATGATTTCAGCAAAAGTGTAAATGAAGACCTATATCCCATTTAATTATAGGAATTTGAGCGCGGGAACCCAAGCGTCAGTTATAATTACACCCTGCCTCCTTACGCTTCATATTCTGTGAAGTAACCGGCGCATTAAAGGCAACGAAACAGCCACAAATCCTGGTCGAGAATTCAAAAATCCTGATCGAATATTCAAAAACCATAGTCAAGTAGGAAAAACCACGGTCGAGTGTGAATAACTATCATAACTGCCTGTATGCTCCATGCCCCTACTCATCAACAAACTTGATCTAGACCGAGCATAAGGGGGATTTATGATATGAGATAGCCCAACAGGCCTATTTAGCGCGCAAGGCCTAACATCAGTTCTAGGCTAAGCTACTCGACAACAACCATCTGGTCGAGTATACTATTACCGACTGCATTCGATGGGAGGCTTCAACTCATCTAGCCTATTCGACCATCTCTCCAATCGACCAACCCCATCTGTTCAACTGTTGTCAACCATTTAGCTCACTCCAGCATTGACTCCTATTCTCGCCTCATTATTATTCTGACAGACAGCATGCCTCCGCATTAATGGTGCATGACAGCCGGTACAGTTGTTGCCACCACCTTTGATAGGGAAGCACCTGTCCAGGGTACTGTGCATCCTGGAAAATAGGAGATGGTGCCACTTGGAACAATACCAAGATCTGAAATGACCATTAACCCCCTGGCAATGACTAAAGCTCATTACACCTGATAGGGGCACCTTCGCCGTATCACACAGCAAGAGAATGCTATAAATACCTCATAACCAGCTACGCTCTAAGTAATGCCAAATACACTATAAGCTCTCAATATTTTGTTCGATTATCATCTCTCGATCAAAACTAATTTGAGAGTTGGAATGCTTTCGCCAGGGGCACCTCGACTAGTTTAACATGTGTTGTTGTTGCAGATCTCAAACCTTGAAAATAATATCACTTGGATTACTCGACCTCCCAGGTCAAATTTGCCCAAATACTACCCTTTTCACTATAAACAACCTTTAACCTCATCATTTTCATATTCATGTTTCATAGCTACGGGTTAAACTTTTAAGTTTATGAAGGATGAAAAATTATGAATATATTTACCAATCATATTTTAACAAAATTTGAGAATTGAGAGACAATTTTCAAACACTGTAGTAACTTCAACCATAGAGGATGTGTTCACGTAAGTTTACGTGAGTTTAGACATGGCAAAATTGAACCCATGCCCATGGGTACCCGTGGGTATCCAAAAATTTACGAGTAATGGGTCTTATATTTTCAACCTAATAAAATACGGGTAATTTTACCCATACTCAAAATTACCCACTGTTTTTTTGCCCATCCTATGGGTATCCACAAATCACCCGTAAATATATTTATATTTTCAAATTTTTTAATCTAACTTTTAATTTTTAAATTTTACAAATAAAAGAATTACAACAAACTAATCCCCTAGAGCAATACCATAAATACAAAATAGTGTATCCAAAAAACCCTTCCCAAATAGAACCTATGTAGTAAAGTGATAAATAATTTATTGTGCATATTTTTTTGGATGTAACATCTTTTTCTACAAAGACAACAATGTTTGAGTAATATTTAAAGTTTTAATTCAAAAAATTTTTGGCATGTAATGAGATTTAAAATTGAACTTTTAAACGCAATGTACTTTAAATTTGATGAATTTTGAATATTTAATTTGTAAGTATTAAACTACAACATTATTAATATGCTTTAAGTACTTATTCAATTTAATAAATTTATTTTTTTTATTTTATTTAGTTAATATTTTAATAACATCATATAAGTTGCAAGGTGGATATCAATTTACCTTTTAAATATTAAAAACAAATATTACGAGTACCTACAGATTACTCATTACCCATGAGGATAGGTAATGGGTTTACTATCTCGTATTCAATAAAAAATGGATAAATTTATCCAACTCATACTTATTTGTCATTGGGTTACCCATAATTGCTCAATTGCCAAGTCTAAATGTGACTGTTATATTTTAGCATCAATCAAGTGTATTGGTCCCACTTCATCCAAAATTCTTGGACTGGGTGATTGGATCATGGGTAATGAATCTAAGTGCATTGGTAAGCTGCTTGCCTATATATTCTCAGTTGTTGCTGGATTAGGAAAAATCCAATTAGGCTTGTAAATGGGTAGAGTATTATCCTATCAATATCTAAAATGTCATATTCATACTTGTATCCATATTTATTAAAATAATGTAATGGGTATAAGTAGGATCTATATTCATAAATTACCCATGTACCTATATTCATAAATTACACATTATTTTATACTTAAATTTAATCTATGGACCTAAAAAAAAATTGTTTATACTAAAATCAAATTTATATTAATGATAAACTTTTTATATATAAAAATTATAAATATGTGAATGAACAATAACAACTAAATAATTTTCTTCATTTAAAATAAACCAAATTAACAAAATAAATAAAGTTATTATATTGGGATAGCAATTTTTTTTTAAAAAAAATGGAATAGCAATAGTAACAATTGAACATTTTTCGTTAATAAAACTAATAGTGGAATAAATATTTTTTTATAAAAACAGTTAATAAAATTAATTTTGCTAATGAATAAACTTTTGTTAATAAAATTTTTATTAATGAATGAAAAATTGAAAATAAAGATTAACCAATTTAAATTTAATAATTAAATTAAATTAAATATAAATTTTATTCTTTTTTTTGTTATCATATGTCAAATAATACTTTTAGTATATATTGAGAAAATTAGTACATACATTAAAAACATAAATTCAATATGCTAGACCCAATGGGTTTTGGGTTAGATAGAGTAGAGTAAAATTAGAATCTCATCCTTTTGAGTATTTTAGGGTATGATAGAATATAAGATATTTTCATTTAAATATTTTAAGGTATAAGTATAAATAGCGTGTTAAGAAGGCCATTTGTATTCTACAATGATCCTCTTTTCATTAGCGTTGAATCGAGAAATATAGCTGGGGTTAAGGAGGTTTGGATCGATCCGATACTCTAAAAGTCCAAAGCATGTAAACAGTTAAGGTGATTGAAATTTGTCTAATGAAAACTTTCGATACCTAAATCAGTGGGTAATAAAAGAAAGAAAGTTTGAAATACAGTAAGTCCTCTTAATTAATATATATTTGACTGTCCAATGACAAGGTATTTATAAAATGTTGCTACTTAACATATAGTGAATTAATAAAATATTAATTTGTAGTGTTTAAGTCACTGAATCTACAGATCAAAACTGTAGGTCTCAAATCAAATTAATTCGAACCAAACCGACGTATTTAAAAACATACAAATCTTGAAGAATTTAAATATGTGAAGTTCCTCATCATAAGTGAACACATTTGAAAATTGAGAATCTTGATTGAAAATTCTTGGGCCTGTAGCAAGTTATTGGGCCTTCTAAACTAGGCCTGCGCTGTATATTTTTCATTTGATAAGCCCACATACGGCTGTCAACAAAGCAAATTTTAATCTGATCTGATCTAAATTCGATTTGATAATTTAGAATATTTAATTTATAAAAGATTTGATGGATATAATCCGATTAAAAAAATCATAATTCAAAATAAATTGAGTGAATATGAATTTGATTCGATTCAATCCATTAATAATTCGAATCTGAATATATATAATGTTATATGTATATACATAATATTATACATATATACGTAAGGTTCTATGGCAACGCCAAAATAAATTTTTGGAAGTAATAAGTTCTTATGTAATATATCAAATCAGTTGACTTTCATATAAAATGTTAGATTTGGAGGTTATTTACATCGTAATTGAATCACTTGTTTCTCTATTTTTCTAACAAAAAATTATGCGGAAAAAATAATGAGCATGAGCTAAATGTCGTGATATAAAAGAATGCAATGCAAATCTCAATTTAATCGAAATGCTTTTCTTTTTTTATAAAACTTTAAGTTTATAATTGATTGATTAAAAAATCAAGTATATATGCATTTTTAATGCCAAATAAGTACTATTATCAACAGCATAACCTAAAATACAATGATATGATAAATGAATATAATTAAGTTATATTTTATTATTGTTTTTATATGATAAATAGACTTAAAAATTTATTCGTTAATATATTGTGTATATATTTTTTTAAGGATGAATATTTTGGATTTAGATTCCACTAATTTTTTAGAAAAATAACAAATATATAATTTTTTAGAATATTCAAATTTGGATATTTTTTCAGATATTCAATTTTATATGAATTTAGATATGATTATAACAGTCAAAATTCTATAGAATCTTTGGTCAAATTCGAATATTGCATATCATTGTCGGATTCGAATTCAGATCTAGCATGATTCGATCTGAATTTGACCCATTAACAGTCTTAAGCCCACATACGCATTCCAAAACCTCTTTATTCAACAATAGACCCACAAAAGTCTGGGGAAAAGTAGGTTTGTCAATGTATCGAATTTTAATCCAAATTCAATCTGAATTTGATCTAAATTTTAAGATTTTTGTTCAATTAAAATATTCGATGGATTAAATTCAATTGTAAATGTTATTAATTTGAATAAGTGGATCGGATATGAAATTAAATAATCCGATCCATTAAACATCTGAATTTGAACATTAATAATTTTTTATTAAATTAATAATTTTATATATAATATTAATAAAAATTTTAAAACAAAATTTAAATATTATATTGACCTCATATCTATATTAATTTATATATTACGCTATTAATATTGAATCTTTAACCTAAAAAATAAGATGGATTAATATAAAACATCAAAAATAATAATATATTATAGTTCAACTATACATTAATATAGTGTGAAATAAGGATCTATTGTTAAAATATTTAATTTTTGGAGGAATATATAATAAAAAATTGTTAAAATTTTAAATATAACATAAATTTACTCTATAAATACAATATTTTTATACAATTCAAAAGAGGGGGGAAAAGAAAAAAAATTAAATCAACCCTAATTTTTTATCAAATTCAAATATGATATTGATTAATAAAGATATTATGAAATATTAAATTAAATTTATATATAAATTTTAATAATTTAAATTAAATTTGAATATAAACATAAATCCGACCAGATGACAAGGCTATGAAAAAGTAATAGCCATTTTACTTTCGGCAGTGCATGAAAATGAGATACAACAAAGCATGTTGGCAAATGATTAAAAGCAATTTTCAGAGTACCGTTCACATTTTGTCTAATTAATTTCACTTTTTATGTTGCGCGGCATAATTTTCTTTGGACGATTTCAACAGTTGTGCCTTTGTTTAGTGGAACATCCTCTGACTTTTGGGAAAATGAAAATGATTAACCCCTTGATTAAGACAAGTAATTCTGAGTTTTGGGACGTGACCAGATGTACTTTACCCTACTTTTGGCATAATTACCTTTGAATCTTGAGAAACTAAACTTAATTCTCAGTCATTAAATTATGTCAAAATCTCCCAAAAATCCTCAACAGTTTAAAAAATTAAATAAAAATTATTAGATATATATATATACACACACACATGTAATGATTGTATTTGCCTCAAAAAACAAGAAGATGGGTACTTTAGAAAAATGATTTTAATTAGAGGGTTTTCAGAGAAAATTTAAAAATTATGTTTGATTTATTTTCCCCAAAAGAAAAATACTTGGAAAAATAAAAACCAACATATATAACGTAATTTTAAGTGGTTTGCAGTTGTTTTTTTTTTTTAAACAAACAAATGGAATATATTTATTTACGTGTCGCACACATGAAAATCCCATAAAAATATTTTTGTTTTTTTCATTAGATGTAAAATGTTAAAGAATCGGTCAATATAGCAACCTCCATTAAGATATCAAATTAAAATAATTTTTATCCCATAAATAATTAAATTAATGAATTTATGAAAATTTTCGAACCCATAATTAATTTCTTATGAAATATTATGAATTAATATAACAAAATTGTCACTTGATGGTCCCACAAAAATGCACATATTGCTGGGACGGAGAAAAAAGTATTGACCATATATATATATATATATATATATATATATATCCTAATATGTTGACCCATTGGATCAGTTGATCGATCCCACATAACTTTCCGACAAATGGACAAGATTGGTTTATAATCCATGAGAAGGAGATAGGTTAGATTTTTCCTGGTCCACTAACATGAACTGTCTCATTCATCACATTCTCCCTTCTTGAAAAAAATTAAAAGAAATTAACAAAAAAAGAAAAAAAAATGTAAAGCAAAGCAAAGCAAGGGCCTACGGCTTGTAAATTTGGTCCCAACTGATGTAAAATAATCCGACTTTTCCTTTAAGGGTTAAGAGCTGAAATTAACTTGGATAAATGAGATTGTAATTTCTTTTGCTTATGTCTTATAAACTTAATTATATGATTAAATTAGAGATAAATTTAACATAAAAATTAATAATAAAATATTAAGTGATAATATCAAAATTGCTGGTGTTGACAATTAGCAATGCCTATATTACAACTCAATATAGTATGAATATTGACACAAATGATTGTTGGAATTTTTTTTATTATTGAGTTGTTATTATGCATATACCATTAATGATTTACAGTAATAATTATACATAATTCTTTTATCATTATATATATATTAATGATTTTAACTGATACCTTAGGATTTTGTGAAAATTATTATTATAATAAAATAAAAATTCTTATTTGTAAATATTAATAGGCTTTGTTTGGTTATGTTTTCTCATAAAAATATTATTTTGAAAAAATATAATTAAATATATCTCAATTTTTCCTCCAAAACATAGAATTTTCAATATATACATATATAAATATATATATATATATATAAAAACTATTCATTTTCATTTTCACTTCAAAAACCCAATAAAAAAAATATTAATTTGACTGTTAAAGTAAAAAATGTCTCCCCCCAACATAAGCAAAAGTACCAAAAAATAACTTTCACATTTTTAAATAATTCATTCTCCCAAAATATATCATAAAATTAAATAAAAAATATAACCAAATATTTCCGTAATTAGTGACAACAACTTTCATATTACCACTTATCATCTCGTCAATAACATTTATTTCATGTTTTACTAAGATTGTGAAAACGTTGATTTAGAAAACAATTATTTGATAAATTAGAAAGTACTACCAAAATTCATCCTTAAAAAGAAGAGATTCAACTTTTTCTTAGAAGAAAAAAGAAGAAGAAGGGTGTAGCGTGTGCGTACATGAGTAGCCCCGGTGTGATCCAGGTCTGAAATTCGAAGCCAAAAGTGACTTTTGTCAAAATTTTGTTTCCTACCAGAGAAAAGCAAAAGTTGTTGCATATTCCAAGATGCTTAAAGAGGCTCCAAAGTGTTTATATATATATATATATATATACATGTGAGAAAAAGAAGATCCTTTTTTTTTTTAAAACTTCATGACTCGTCAAACCTTCTCAAAGCGCGCGCGCGCACATATATATATATATATATATAGACAACAATAGCAAATTGTTACTCGTATTGAAAAAGTTGAAAATTTTAAAATATTTTAGATATATATTGATTTTTTTTATTTTATGATAAAATTCATTAATACACATTGAGAAAATCATATCTCAATAATGACTTCATTTTGACGAGAAACTTATGAAAACTTGTTATGTTATAAGGATAAAAATAAGAAACTTTCAAATGTTTAGAGCATAGATGGAGGTGGGGGTGTGAGGCGGGGGTGTTGCCTCCCTCAAAATATTGAAACTTGATTTTTTGTATTGAAAATTTTAAAATATTACAATTCTGCCATCATTCAAATTATAAAATTATCTTTCATTTCATTGAAAATATGCCCTATTTTTATCATAGTAATTGTTTTGAAACTACAAATTTTAAATGATTAGTATATATAATAAAATAATACATATATATATATATATCATATTTTTAATAATTCAGAATTATTTCCTCATAATAAAAAATCCTGGCTTCATTTCTGGTTTAGATCTTAAAACAATTTCATAGGAAAATTAAACTTTTAAATTGCGTGTTGATAATATAAACTATTAAGTAGAACTAAACTTTGCCTTCATCTTTGACATAAACGATTCAACACTAAAGATGAAATAACAAATGCCCTTAATTAAAGATGTAAAGGTGATTAAGGATAACTAATTATGATTAAGCCATGAGCTTGGAAGCTCCATTCAGCACAATTAGCACCATGCTTTGTCTGAAGTGAACATACGTCATGACAGCATGAGACTGATCTCATGATCAACCCCACTAAGGAAAAGGGCTTTCGTGGGCTATCTTGGTTGTGGAGGGTGCAGCCATCATCAAATATTTGAATAACGGATTATTAAAATAAGAGCATATGATAAAAATAGAACAACAACAACAACAAGAATAATAACAATTTATAGTGCAGAAAAATAGAAGGGCATTAAAAAAGTTAAAAGAAATGGGGACCAAAGTAGCCATGCGTGTGACCATTTAGCAACACTAGTGTTTTCATTGTTAAAAATAAATATATTAGATATCGATCGATCAATAAATTTAATGGATATTTGGATAAATTTGTCAAATTATAAAATTTTACAATTTATAAAATATTAAATTTTATTTTCTTAAAAAAAATAAGCTTTTGTGAAGTGTATAATTGGATAAAATAAATTTTTAAAATTTATAAAATTTTAATAATAATTTTTTTTTAATTAACATGACTAAAATTATAAGAAATTATTAAAATTTTAAAAGTAAATTAAGAACTTTTACTTTTTTTTGAAAAAACTTATAAGAACACCAAACGTGGTTTCTTGAGAGCTTATAATTTTTTTTTACAAAAATTAGTGAATATTTTATGATGTCTATAAAATGTATGGTTTTGAAGAGTTTAATTATAAAGCTTACTTAAAACACCTTTTATTAAGATATTTTTAGCTTATTAATAGAAATAATTTGATTTAAAGCACAATTAATATGCTAAAAAGATATATAATTACAATATAATGAAAATTTTGATGTTCTCTCGATCTCTCCAACCCTAATTACCCAGAGAGACAAACTGAGTCAGTTCAATTATGGTGCTAAAAAAGTGGATAAAAAAGTTTGGTAGGGTTAATGATAATTGGTTCAACTTTTGTCAGCTGCCAAAAAAAAAAAAAAAACTTTTGTCAGCTGCCAAGCTTCTTATTAGCTGGGTAAAATTACACAGACCCTGCAGGGGCAAGACTTTTCAATAAAAATCACTTTATAGTTTTACTAGCTAGTTCCACCTTTTTATACTTTTTTTTTTCCCATATTTTGCTGCAAAAATACAAGTTAAGGAACATAATTTTTTGGGTAATGTTTTGATATGAATTGTATATTTTGGATTATATGTTTTTGAAGAATGAATGTTGGATTGGAATTAGGGAATGTAAATTTTGTGTTGGGAAATGTAATTGATATGGGATAGCCCAAGAGGCCCATTTAGCCCAATAGGTCCAGCACCAGTTCTGAGCTGCCCAACAGACCTGTTCGTTTCACGTATCAACCTAATAACTCACCCTGACATTGACTTAAATTCACGCCGCATTTATTACTCTGACAGGCAGTACACCTCTGCATTAATGGCACGTGACAGCCAATACAGTTGCTGCCACCAACTCTACCACCACCTTTGGTAGGGAAGCACCTACCAGATGTACTGTTCACTCTGAAAAACAGGAGATGAAGCCACCTTAAACAATACTGAGATCTAGAATGACCATCAACCCCCTTGCAGGAATTAAAGTTCAATACATTTGGTAAGAGCATCTTCAACATATCACACACTAGAAGAAGACTATAAATACCTCATAACCAACCACAATTCAGGTAATGTCAAATACGCTATAAGCTCTCTATATTATATTCGATTACTCTATTTTGACTAGAACTGTCGGAGTGCCTTAGCTGATGGCATCTCGGCTAGTTTAACGTGTATTGCTGTTGCAGATCTCAAACCTCAAGAAGAACATCAGTTGAACTATTCGACCACCCTGGTCGAATCTACCTCATACAATACCCTTTTACTATAAACAGCTTTTAACCATATCATTTTTAGAGCCATCTGTAGGAACTTTTGAGAATGCAACAAGAAAATGGTAAACACATACGGAGCTACATCAGGAAGGGAGGAGAATAGGAGGCCCACATCTCCATCTCTCCCTCAGCCCAACAAGGTACACACGCTCCAGGCTTCAGCGCCCCTCAGGAGCAAGTGGTGACAATGACTATACCCCAATTAATATAGCTGAAAAGCAAGCAAATCTTTGCCCAAATCTCAGTCTAACTGTCCACCGCGCTAAATAGGCATACCACAGTGCCCGCCCTTGCCACCAGTGCCACCCCTTAACTGCATTCTCAAGAAGATAGGTCTCCCCGAGATGGCTGCGGCCACTAAGAATTTAGGCAACCGCTCACCTATCGTGAACCTAGCCCTAGACGCCCTCAGAAGGAGAGAAGGTGACCAGAATTGAGGGAAGATATTGCAAACCCAGTGGATCACGTTTGACCTAATTGAGCCACACAGTGCAATAGGGTCGAATGCTTCAGGCAGGACTACCGTGAAGACATTGAAGAATTGGCATATCTTGCAGCCTAGCCCATTCGAACCCCACAGCGTGATAGGGCCGAGCGTGCTAGGCCAGGCCTCGATCAGAACACCACCCTAGCGGATCGAGAGAAATAGGAGGAAGTGTCCCACCAAGCCCAACAGTTGAATAGGCGCTTTGATGAGATCTTGAGAAGAAATATCGAAAGAGCACCTAATCGGAGAACCCTCCTAGATCTCATCAAGATAGAGGATCTCTATTCATCCAAGATATTATTGATGAGCGTATTGCTATCGACGCAAAGGTCCCAACTGGTCTACCAAGATACGATGGATCGATGGACCCCAATGAACACCTAATGCAGTTTGAACACATGATGCAACTGCATGGAGACAATGAGTACATCCATGCCAAAATATGGGTAACCATCTTCCAAGGCATAGCACTCGATTAGTTTGTGAAGCTCGAGCCATCATCAATTTATTCTTATGATCAGTTGTGCGATACTTTTGCACCAATTTGCCAATAGGAGGAAGGCAAAACTCCCCCACAACCATCTCCATACCATAAAGTAGAGCGAAGGGGAGTCCCTTTAGGATTTTTTCACCAAATTCAACATGGAGGTTCTGAGGATAGATAACCCTAGGATTGAGTTCCTGATTGATATACTGTTCCTGGGGCTCAGAAACAAGGAGTGCACCAATGCTTTGGTATAGGAATGATCCAGGTCGATGGAGGAGTTGCATGACCTAGCCAAGAGATATTTAACACTAGAGGTGTTGAACAGGCTCAAATTTGAATCCTCTAAATTCGACAAGAAAAAAAAAGAAAGAGATGACCAAAAATACAAGTCATGGACACTCAGGTTGAAGAGAGTAAACCGACCAGACTCCCGTAGAAAAAATTCGATTAGCCCTAGAAAGATGGAGAAAGGAAAGCAACCCGTCGATTAATGGAGTGATTGATATGATTGCGGGAGGTCCCACAGGGAGGGACTCCAAATTTGCCCGAAGATAAACTCAAAGGAGGCTTAATTCGGCTAAAGCCTCGCACGTTGAGATGATATTTCATTTTACGACAAGTGCAGAGCCCATCTCACTCACTGATGGTGA
>JACGDI010005395.1:598083-609517 GCA_014898725.1 Jacaranda copaia
ACCTCCTCTCTAGATCTCATCAAAAATTCTTTCTTTCTTTCTTTGGCAGCGGCAGAGAGTGTAATTATATGTATTTGTGGGCTTTGAACAAATTATTGAGCAACATTTTACGTTATATTATGCTCAAAAGATGAGTTTCAGTACTCTGATAGCTACAGAAATGGGATATGTAGAATGCCGTAAGAAGAAAGGAAAGAGAGATTAACAGTAGTACGAGTGGAGGGGCCAATAAAAAAAGAATTAAACAAATAAGCCCAAATACATACCAACAAAGCACAATACAAAGGAAAAAGTTTATCTGGTAAAGGGATAAAAAGGGTTCTTCATTCTTCACCGTTCACTAAAATCGCCATAACCCCTTTAAAGGGTAGCTGCAGTTGGTGGAATAGAAGCAGAAGAAGAAGAAGAAGCAAAAAGTCTAAGTTGAAGAACGAACAAAGGTGATGATATGTTATCTGTCTTTACTTCCTTTTTCTGTTTTCTTCCATGACAATACCTCCTTTTATTCATTCCCTTTTGCCCGGAGAATCCAAGTTCTTGATTCTTTCCTTTCACATGTATTCTCTCTTTTCATCTTTATGTCAAACCGTACGATGTCATGATTATGATGATAAAAGAAACCCTAATTTCGACGTGGGTTTTTCAATTTTAACTAATAAAATTTGAGGGTTTTCGAATTCAGGAGGAATATTACTACTTATTCAACAGATGCAGCCACAGAACACTACTGCTGATGCATATATCGGAGTAGGAGGAGGAGGAGGCGGCGGAGGGGGATCAACTTTAACTTTCCCAGAATTATCTCATCAAATCCTACCATGGAATCTCCCTCAGGTCCACTCCTTCAACCCGGTTCATTTTTCAGCCCGTAACCACGACCCGTTTCTCCTCCCACCTCCAGCGCCGCCTTCCTATGGAGGCTTATTCAACAGGAGGCCATCCGGGTCGCAATTCGGTTACGAGGGTGGTCTGTCGTCGGACCACCGGCTAAGGCTGATTTCTGAGTCTTTAGGCCAGATGGTGCACCCCGGCTCTGCTCCTTTCGGGCTTCATGCCGAGCTGCAGAAAATGACTGCTCAAGAAATTATGGATGCTAAGGCTCTTGCAGCCTCCAAAAGCCACAGCGAAGCTGAGAGGAGACGCAGAGAAAGAATTAATAACCATCTTGCCAAGCTAAGAAGCTTACTCCCTAATACAACCAAAGTAAGCTGATTAATTTTATTACCACATAATATTAATCATTACCATATTATTTTTCATGTGTACTGAGATGTATATATATAACACATTATACATACTAAACTACTACTACAATCCCACGAACCATGATGTAATTTTTGTATATATTCTTACCTTAAAGTTTGATTATTTTGTGTGGGTTCAAAGATTTCTTTAGATGCCCCAAAATCCTACATTCTACTTTAAGAAAATTTCAATGGTATAAGTGGATATCTAGGCGGGGAAAATGACAGAAATGGAGCTCATTTTTTATGTGATTGATCATGAGTTATCTTGATTATGTCTATTAATATTTTATATTTAATCAATCTGGAATGTGATTTTTAGTGGGAATTTCGAGGAAAGAAAAATGGGGGGCGAAAAAGGGTATGCTAGCGTTAATGTCGCTCCGTCTGATAAGATAAAGAGAAACCATGGAACAGTTGAAAAGCTTCCATGGAAAATTCTTGCCGGGTTTGCAGTCAAAAATAAAGCACAAGGGATTGTAAAAGAAGCTTAAAAAAAAAGAGACAAAGAAGCATTCCTGTCAGTCATTAGCCTCAGTTGTAGACAATATTATTCCTATACCCACGCCTAGATAGTCTCCACAGCCCCACCATTAATATACTACAACTAAAACTAAAAGTTTTTTCTATTCCTTAATCAAACTGTAGGTAGCAATTCTCCAAAGTCCAAACCAGCCGCCCTTTAAGTTCCTCAGAAAAACTTGCTTCTTTTTGAGCCACAAATCTTGAATTCTGACTGATGTTTTATGATTTATTACAGACGGATAAAGCATCATTGTTAGCTGAAGTAATCCAACATGTGAAGGAGCTAAGACACCGAACTTCTCTACTAGCAGAAACAAGCCCAGTTCCAACGGAGATTGATGAATTAACGGTGGATAGTGCATCGGATGAAGATGGTAAATGGGTGATCAAAGCTTCGATCTGCTGCGAAGACAGGTCAGATCTCTTGCCGGACTTGATCAAGACTCTAAAAGCTTTGAGATTACGAACATTGAAAGCCGAAATTACAACACTTGGAGGGAGAGTAAAGAATGTTTTGTTCATAACTGGAGAGGAAGAGTCCAACAGTTGTAATGGTGAGGAGCAGGAGCAAGAGCAGTACTCTATAAGTTCAATACAAGAAGCCCTTAAAGCAGTTCTTGAGAAATCAAATGGGGATGAGTCTGCAGGTTCAGGGAGTATTAAGAGGCAAAGAACTAATACCAATATCCTTGAGTACAGGTCCCTTTGAAGGCTAATTATTTGCTATTAACTGAACCTTATTCTACCTTTTCTTTTTTTCTCTTCTAGTGTGTGTGGTTTTTGGGTTGTGGGTTTTGTTTTAGCTGCTGAGTACTATATGGGGTGTGCTGAATATATTACTTTTGGTAACTTATTCAAATGGGATGTGAAATGGAAAATTTACCAATTGAATCTTCTATTTTTATATTTTATTTCTTATTTTAATTTGAAGATTATATATAAATACATTAAATATTTTTTGTAAATATAACTAACTAAAATTTAGATATATTTAATAAATATTCATCAAATTAAAATATGAAATTTAGATATATTTAATAAATATTCATCAAATTAAAATATGAAATAAAATATAAAATACAAAATATGAGAGAAATATTGGAAAGAGAGACGCTTGGAACCGACAGCCGACAGTAGTGGATTGTGGTTGGCGAGAGTCCCAATTATATTGCAACTACGTTTCTTGAGCAAAACTCTCCAGACATGCATGCATTTGGTGCAGCTGGCGATCGAGGAATCTCTTTTTCTGAGCAGAGAAACCTTAGATCAAAACCTAACTATGTGTAGAAACACTTCGACTTTGAGAGGTTTTAATCAATGATCCTCGTGGGCGAAAATCGGCATGCCGTTCGCTCCGCCATCTTGGCTGCAGCGTGCGACTGCCGCTTCGCCACCACTTCCTCTATTGTGCTGTGATATTTCACGGGAATAATGCGTACATTAAGTCGTAGGGATATTTCTGCTCCTCCCTTTACAACGCAAGGTACTTTTTAGATGCACTGGTTGTAAAATAACCATGAATTTGTCTTTTGAATTAATCTACTAGGATTAAATTTATTATTATTCACCGGCTTTTATATAATTGTGCATTTATTGACTAAAAAATATAACAATTTTGACCATGAAATTGTTCTAATTATATAACATATATAAAACATTAAGCGAGAAACAGAAACAAATGTGGGAGAAAGTGATGATAATTTATATTTTATTACCACAATAATTTTTATAAAGTTAACCAAAATCAAGATTATATCCAAAAAAACTATTAACAACAAAAAAATTCTAGTTTACGACACAAGCATCAAGTTAGATATCGATGTTACAATCGAGAATGAGAGAATGGTCGTTTTTGAAGCAATTAAAGTTGAAATTTCAAAATTTTAACTATTATATAATCATTTGCTTTCAAGTTTAGTATTTACTAACATCGGTGAGAATCTAATATCTCAAAAATTTAAGGTTTCCTCCGCAAGATTCGTCCGCAAATGGTGAGTCAAGGTTGAAAGGCGTAATTAATTGACAACATGTGAATATTCTTATACTACTCCTTGTTGATCCCGACAGATGAAACATGTTAAGTTAACTGAAAAATGATCATCGATTCAAGAACACAAGATGCCTCTACTTTTCGAGGCAAGAAGGGGTAGAAAAATTGGCGAAAGTCAATATTCGAGCATCCAGCGCTATGACTTTAAATTAACCCACAACATACTCCCAAAAAGAGCTCGAGCAACCTTTAAATAAAAAGTACCATAAATTATATATTATTAATATATTTTTTAAAATTTGATTATTCATTATAGTGAAATTAATTAGTCTTCATATCCAAACCAAATTATATTATTAATCCCTTTGAGAAACATATAAGAAATAATTCTAGGGCTGACGCACTAATGATGGAAAAGAGGAGTGTCAACAGATAAATGAATTACACAAAGCAAGAAGTGGCCAATACAAATCACGGGATGATCTCGCAATCTATATATATACATATATATATTCATGCACGGCGTATTTTATAAGTAGCAGTGATTGTAGCAGTTTTTTAAATTTTTTACACACAATTAAAAATTACATTCTTATATTCAAATTTTGTCAAAAAATTAAATTCGAATTACCCATTTCGCAATATCAAGAGAATTAATTAAGTAAAAAATGAAAAGATGGTTGTACTGTAAGGAACATAAATTCAAGAGCTTAGTCTTGACAGATAATTTAACTTTGACAACGTGCCCTTTAGGCATTAACCGTAACCACCGTTCCTCATATCCGGTTCATGTTTCAAATGAATGATTATTATGTTGATCGTCCGTTCCCTATTTCTTGGTCTGGAGGTTGACTCACAAGATATAGTGCTCTTGAAGCAAGGCATAGATATTCACACTACATACATAATACTCAAATTACTAACAGAAAGTTGTATACTATACGATAAAGCCGTCTAATGTTGTCATAATGTAATATCAGAGAATGCAAATATCCACGAGTTGAGCTGATGAACATATGGCTAAAAGAAACATAATATTACGTTATTTTCAAAATTGTACAAGACACTTGAACTTTAGCTGCTCTGATTTTCAAGAAACCAAATGCAGAGAGCAGGAGGGCAGCAGCATTAGAGTGCCTCCTTGAGATTAAATGTTCTTGACAATGCTCTTGCATGATCATACTCATTCAGCTCCACCAGCATTTTCTTCAACCGTCTCACCAGTTTACCAGTTTCAGTTTCCATGGCGGCACTGGAAATGTTCTTCTTCTCCAGTGTTTTCCCAATCAAAAGCAAGTAGTCCACCAGAGGCTGCAGTTTTCGGCTGCATTCATAGAAATATGAGAACTTAGGTATAAGAACGTGTGTATTGCAACAAAAACACAGCTTGAGAATCCAAACAAGGTATGTATGAGCTTTTATGAGGTTTTATTGTTGCTTTTCCCTCTCAAGAAGATCTATTTTTTTTATCTTCATATTTGCAGTCAGTTATACTTAGCTATCAACATCTTCTCAAAACATTAAGGCTATGTTTGGTTACATTCTTCCAAAACAAAATTGTTTTGGGAGAACGTAACTAAACATGTATCTTCCTTTTCTCTTAAAATGAGTTTCTAAAATAACCAAATTATCCTTGTAGTTTAACTGACAAATGACCAAAACCCCATATTCTTTAAATCACAATCATTACCAATCACATATATATACATTTACATATCACAATACTTTATTATTATATCATAATAAAAAATACTACTAAAATTCATTTACACCCTCAAAACTCAACAAAAAAGCATTGATTTGACTGCTACAGTAGAATTTATCCCCTCCCAAAACAACAAAGATGCATTAATTTGACTCCCAAAATATAAACAAATATACCAAATTTTCCCAAAACAATATTCTTACTATTCCTAAAATCATAAATAAACATATATCACATTTCTCAATATAAATTTCACATTCCCTATCTCCATTCCCAAAATTTATTCTCCCAAAATATATAATGTAAAACACATAATTTGTAAACAAACATTACCTAAGTTTCACAGACACCTTAATTTATTGTGCATGCACTCATATATACTGAAAAGTCCACAAAACACTGAAATCAAGCATATCGGAGAGACATTTCTACTTAAGTACATCTGTCTATGGAAATGGTACCTGCATTCTAGAAGACCAAACCAATCACATTCCCTCGAGACCTACAGTGATGAGTTCAGTGAAGTTGAACAATGCCTCGTACCATTTTTCCAAGTTAAGAGTGCTTTTAAAATGTTAGATTTTATTTTATAAACAAGCCCTTGATGTGTTTGGATAAAATACGACCTTGGATTCTTGCAAAATGTTATTATATTAGTAAGGGCAAATTTATGATTAATAATGATAAAATTTAACAAAAAAAATATTAAAATCTTACAGAAACTTCTCATCTTTTTTCGGAAAAAGTTTATAAGGTCCTAACATCTTAATTTCGGGATATACACTCTTTTTTTAAAGATTTTTTTAAATACTTTATCACATTTTATAAACTCTTAAATATCTTATAATATATTTTGAAAAGCTTATAAAATCACCCAATCACCAGGACAATGATGATTGGATTGCAAGAATGCATTGAGAACACAATGGTCATTCTCAAGTTCATTCCAAACCCTTCGTTTAGTATGATTAAGAATAGATACTCCAATTTTTAATATGTTTTGTATAATTAATCATAACAATCCCAATCCCCAAAAGTAAAGAAAATACCATTCCACCCCTCCATGTGTTTGGCTATTCCCAATCGCTTAAGGGATAAATCATTTTTTTATATTACTAAAATAACATTAATTAAAGTACTTATATTATAAGATTTTTATGTTTACACACATCCATATTATTATGAATATATTAAATATATACAAAAATTGTACATAATACACATAAATACATATATATAAATTATATTTATATTAATCTACATATCCAACATTTTCTTTTATTTGAAACCTTATTAATGTCTATATTGAATATATATTATACATAATTATATATGGGCACCCACACCCACATATATGCAAATATGCAATAATATGTAAGTGCAATATAAGATAATTATTTATTAATATTTTTAAATAATATTTCTAACACGGAGGCATTCTAGTCATTTACTCAATCTGTTCCCAATCCTGCGATTCATTACAACTTAACAAACTTGAATGAAATGAATCCAGAAATCTAGATTCAATTCCTTCCCTTTGCAGACCACGTGTAAGAAATGGCCTATAGATACCATACATTTCCTGTCTTCATTCCACTCTTAAACTCATTTCTTTCCCATCTAAATCTATTTCTGCACACAAATCACTCCAACTGCCCCCGCCCCCCCGCCCCCCAAACAACACAACACACAACAGAAAGATTCAATGAGTACCAGTATGGCCCTAAATTTTGAAAAAGGACATGGGCATTGATTTGCATAAGCAGAGTCAATTCCATGTGCAGTTTACAAAAGGTGAAGGTCCCATATCATGACAGGTTGTGGATGACCATGTCATCTTCCTTGCATGTCAGATTTGCACAACACAAAGAATGACAATGAATTCAACAATCTAATATAAATTCCAAATGTGCAGCCACAAAATGCAACAGCAAAACATGCAAAAACCATGATCATTACTTTCAGAACAAATATAACCTAAAACCAGAAAAACTATAAGGAAGAAGATTAAAAGCATGCCAAAACTAGCTTTATGCAATTTATCATCAGGGATTAAGTTACTGCATGAACTAAGTGAATCTATGAAATTCGCACATGCCATACCTCTGATCTCCTGTAACACTAGGACCTGTCCAGACACCATATAATGAAGCAACTATCCTCTCTGTTCGTATAACTGCATCATGGACATTTGACCGTATGCTGTGAAGATGAGGAAGAACCTTGCCATATAAAAGTTCATCAAGAGCAATTTTCTCTAGAACAGGCAGAGCAAGAATTTTATGCCACAAGCATATGTTCCTCAGCAAACGAACAGATGTACCAAACCTATATGCTGCTACTTGCACTGCATTTGGTACAGCTTGCATTTCTAGTGGGCTCCATGTGGGGACCTATTATCCAAAAATCACGAGACAAAGAACTGTCATTAAGAAACACTCAGGTGATTGGCTCATAAAACAAGTATATTCAGTTCAATTCAAATAGGAATGTGACCCCAGAGAGAAATACAGTAAAAAAGTTAGCAACACTACCATCAAATCAGCGACAGCCTTAGTGAGACGATCACGAAGTACAGCAACCAAATCCCCAAGAGCAGAACTGGAGAGATCTACATATCTGATGACCAAGTTCATGGCAGAAACAGCATACTTCGTTTCGCGGGTACTAAATATGTCCCAACAATAAGCTAACTGATGGTGTAGAATAGGAATTGCAAGTTTTTCAACCAATTCAGGAATAAGGTTTGCATCAGAATCAGCCTCCGCATCCTCTCTGATGTCATTTTCATCTTCTGGAAGGCCATAATTGAATAGCAAGGAATGCCTGGAAAACAGAGGAAATATATAAACTTTAACCAATATAAATACAAGTAATACAGTCTTAAATTGTTTACATGTAGAAGACAAGACAACTCAAGTAAGCACATATAATGAGCATTGTATATACTCAAGACAATCCTAATTTTTTAACTGTCAGCATAAAAGGTGCAAAAATTAAATTTCAAAGAAAACTATGTCTTTGCAAGTGACAATAAATTAAAAACATTACCAAAAATCTCTCCTAAATTTAAGTATGCAAATTACTGATTTGAATAATCATAGTATGAATAGCAGCAATTATGCATTGGACAACAAAAACAGCTTATTAAACCATATCAGGGGAAAAAACAAATGTAGAAGTAGCAAACTATAAATGCAAAAATGTTACATCTATCTTCCTGTTACGTGTACACAGATGTGCTTTGAATCTCTACATACATAACTCTATTCAAATGTTAAGCCAGAACAGAACCAGAATGGTGGTGTTCCTATGCCATCGAGGGAAATATCTACAGAACATACCATTTCATATCAATAAAATCTGCATCTTCACGAAGTGGGTCCCACTTCAGAAGCTCCAGCCTTACAAAAGGTGAGAAAATAGCAGGTATACTTAATGACATATATGCATCACGATAGCTTGATGCATAATCTTTCTTCCATCGATCAAATCTTTCCACCACAACCGAAAATTGAGAATATTCTTCAGCTGCATCGCTCAAAATTTTATCAGCAACCTCGAGTAATTGATTATGGGTTGACTCATAAGCTGTACTCTCACTATCACTTTCATCAGTGCTCAATTCTCCTTCCATTTGTTGAATGGAATTATCATTTTCCATGGCCAACTTTCTTTTAGAATCAGCTTTGGCTCTCCGTTTTTGACGAGCTTCCGCCCTTCTAGAGATATCCATTCGTTTTTGCAGATTTACATCTCTACCAAATTCGTCTAGCTCCACTGGTGCACTTTTAAGTGCTCTTGCATTAGCAGATGCAGCCTGAGAAGCAGCAATAGCTGCTGCTACTTTTTCCGCATTGCTTCCTCCTCTATGGAATTCTGCCCGTGCTGCAATAATGGCTTGTTCTATTTCAGATATTTCGTCGTCATTATCTGCTGCTCTTCTTTCAGTGATGGCTCTTGCACGCTCTTCACGAAGCTTCTGCATTTGTTCTTCAAGTTCCTCAATGAAAGGCGCTTTATGCTGCAAGAAGGAGAAGTGTTGACATTATTAAAGCAAGTCCTTTTACCAAGGAAAAGAAGGCCTGAACTGAAACAGCAGAACACATCAGCAATACATCAAACCAGTGTGAATAGAAGATTATAGAAGGCAAATTGGGTGACTTCATGAGCTAATGTACCAAAATTTGTGAATGATTGTTTATTACATATATTATAGAAGATAAGTTTAGCAGCACTTATAATGAGATAATAATGATATTGATCAAAAATATGAAAATTCTTAGAGGACAGTTCTGAAAATAATTAATAAATAATAATGATCTTTTAACGTTGATGAAGTTTTTAGTTGTTTCTAATTAATTTTTATTCAAGTGGTTAAGAGTTCTTAGAGTGGATACTGCTGGTAATGTTAGCAACTCAAAAGGGTAGAAAACAGCCAAACTGCTGCCGTATTACCAAAATGCCTTTAACATAGTGACCAATCCAGGCACCTATGACCTGCATCTTCACTTCAGGTTATTGGATAATTACCTCCATTAACCCAGCTGTCAGATCCATCCTACCATCAGATTGAAGCCGTATGGAGCAATAGGATTGTCTCATGTGGAGTGCCAGCCATCCCAGTTGGCACACTGTAAAAACTTCCATTTCTTCATTCTAACAGGTGGGCAACATTTAGCTTCATTAGCCAGCCTCTGCATTTATTACTCAACTTTATCCCACCAAATACCGTTATTAACTTCAGCATCAGACAATTTTCATTGGGCAATCCCTAGCATCCCTAAAGGCCTAACATATCTTTTCTTTCAGATCGAAATCAAGCTGGCTAACCCAACCACAAAGTTCAGTCCAGATTAGGAGAAAATCTTATCAATATAATTCAAAAATAAACTAATTCAGAGATCTACGCCCACTCCATTATTCTAAAAAGGTTTTGAGGTTCACAGACGAAAATGCTGTGTACGTTTCACTATATTTTATCATGAAATTGATAGGTGCTACCATCCTTTGGATGCAATTTTTGCACTGTCATTTATCATGCCATTGTGGCATTCAATTGCATCCACAACTCAATATTGTGGGAGAATAGTTCTTGTTTGCAATGTTGCAATACCTTTCAAACCAAAAAGATATAAAGGTGAATCAGATATCCACATAGTTAATTGGTGTTTATTTCTGTTCTTTTGGCCAATGTAATTATAATGAATTTGCATTCTGTTATGACCAGAATGCAGGCAAAGTTATCCTACCATGCAGATAAAGAAAGGGCAATGCATTCACAGAAAAGTTTAACAAATATGTACGTCAACAAATTAACCAACACTATAAGGACACAGAACTCATGAATTGGATAATCCATACCTGCAAAAACTCACATATAACAGAAACAAACTCACGAAGCTTTTGCATAAAGAGGAACTTCTCACCGGCGGCAGACAAAGAATTCTCTAGGTTAGCAACATTCAGCAATGAAGAAGAAAGATTTTCTTCAGTCTTTGCCAATGACGACATTGTTCGGCCATGAGATTCCTGAAAAACAACAAATTGCAAAGTTAAAAGTTCATGCAGCAGCAAAATCCAAATGACATAAAAAGTATATAACATAGAATACTAGCACAACCCAACTTCAGACATGTCTTTGATTTTAAAACGAAAAAGCTAAGAAACAACAGCAATCAGAAACACATACCTTAACCCTCCTTAAGCTCTCATTCAGGGCTTTCTTAGCAAGCTCAGCCTGCTGAGATATTGAAATCTCATCATTACCAAATAAGTCCACACCTGTCCCTCCAATATTACTATAACTACTAGTACCATCCACATTTTGCACTGGAGAATGCGTGCCACTAGTTACGGTGCCCAAGTACCCAAAACTTGGCTGCAATCCACCACTCTGACGACTACTAACACTGTTAATACTACTACTCACTCCTTGACTTCCAACACCATCATCTAGCCTCTTGCCCA
>JACGDI010005395.1:621551-646317 GCA_014898725.1 Jacaranda copaia
CTCCTTTTTGTTGCTGTGTGATGCCCAAGTGTAAACAGACATCAAGTCCTTGACACCCTGGTTAGTGCATGTAGCTGGGGGGCCTCAAAGATGTTAAAGCTACATGAATCCCAATCATCTTTATAATGTGCTTTACCTTTCTATCTTAAGTTGATCTGATCTTATTAATATTTGGTTATGAAATAGAAACTGAAAAGAAAAAAATAAACAAAATGATTCAATTCTATCTTCAACCTTTCTGACAAGAGTACTTATTTAGTGGTCAATTGATCTAGTGATGTCACTCTCACTTTGGTATGTATGAGATTTGCAGTTTGAATTTTAATGAATTCTTGATGCATGTGGTGTGTAAATATAAAAAAAAAAACAAAAACAAAAACAAAAATTGTGTACTTACATAGTGTGTACACTTGCATATATGTATTTATGCATGTGTGTATATCATGAGTATATTTGCATGTGACGATGCTCAAATCAGTTGTTAAACATGAAATTAGTTTGTTGGCATTCAAGGTAGGGGATTTTGTTCTATGAAAAAGCACCTCGACGGTTGAGGGGTGAAACAATTTATAAATTATTTTAAAAACTTCAATTTCTCGAACATGGGATAAAAGTTGATATTATTGTAAGCTCTCCCGTCAAGGGGGATTAGGAAGAGATAAGGTTATTATTTTCATAGATGGATGATTTTTGATTAATCACTAGGCATGAATGGTCTGAACTCTATAAGGTATTGGCTTGTTGAACTCATAGCATGGGTTTTTGTTTTTACGAAAGATGAACATCATATAAGCCTATAATTCAATAGCATAAGTTTTTTACACAATATGGGATGTTAGGGTTCGAGTACTAGTGAATTTCCAATTTGCATGTTCATAAAAAATGACAAAATTAATAGGTTATGCTTATAGATAATAATAAACACAAAACTTAAGAGCTAAGTGTTGTCTGATGGAGAGTTGGTGGACCACTTGGGTACCAACAAAAAAATAAAAAAAAATATCTAACAACGTACTGAATTATTGAGCAGCCTCAGTTATGAGTCTTGATAATATAACCTTTGTGTATGGCAATGGCCCAGCTGAGCTTCTCGTCAAACATGAACTTAAATTGGCCTGCGGTGCTGCCCCATGACTCAGGAGTGGTCCCATAATGGAACGAAAATTCAAGGAAGTGACAAAAAAATTCAATAATACTGTATACGTCCAAAAGAAATGAGACTTTTTGTGGTGATCAAAGGCCACGACAAAAGCACCAAAAATTAATCCGAATGCAGATTACGTTGTCAGTCCCGAATCTTAGTGACCTGTTGGCAATAATCACGCAAGATCAATTAGTAATTGTCTTATTATCATTTGTTGTTATACCAAATTATAGGTGGAGTACAAAATGATAATTAGTCGTCATGGTACAGTTGGTATGGTTGCAGCAATGTTCTAAAAATCGAACTGGTCCAATTTGTTCGATCAGTTCGATTGATAATTGGTGATTGGTTTAGTTCAAATCAAACATGAAAATTGATCACAAGCTAATTGATGTAAACTAGTAAAAACCAATCAAGAACCAATTGAATCTGGTTGATCGGTTCTTGACCGGTCCACTATTATTTAAATTTTTTATACATTTTTTCTGTCATTTTAAAAAATTTCAAAAAAGTTTAATAATTTAATATATTAAAAAAACTCATTTTATTATGCTAAATATAAAATTTAAAACTTGAAGGGATGGCCATTTGTATTAATGTTAAATAGTTGTGGTATACTATTTGAATTAGACCATATATTTGTAATTGATTGATTGAGAAATGATATTTTTTTAAAAAAATCATTTGAAATTTTTTTTTGATTAAAATAAAAAGGAATTTTTTAAAATTTATTTCTATATTATTGGACTTTTTATTTTTTAAATATAATAATAATTTTTTTATTATTATATTATTATGACATTACATTAATTGAATTGATTGAACTAATAACTAGTAAAACTAGTAATTTAATGTCCCATCTAATTTTTAAAACATTGGTGGCAGTAATAAGTAGTCTTGATGTGGGCGTCTCATGATTGTTTCAAATGTTAGGATTTTGTTTTTATAACGGAAAAAAGGGAAATATGAGAGGCCACCTCCTTGTTATGTAGTGTCATCCTTAATTTGAAATGCAAATTAATTTTTCTCCATCTCAAAGTACTTGATGAGATTTTGCCTATATAAGATCAATATAATTGGGGAAGACTTGTGCCTCGTTAAACCAAAATATTGGTGTTTTTTAAGTGTCAATTATTTATCTTTAAAAAGTTATTAATCAACAATGTAAGATTCAAGATTTAAATTTGAATGATTCTATATGAGTGCGTATGTGCGAATGAAAAAAAATATACCTTCGGCAATCATCAAAAATTTATTATGAACGACTATTAAAATAAAAAAATATGCAAACACGTAGGACTTGAAAAAATTAGGGGGGAAATTCGAATAAATTCAATAAAATTTATTCAAAAATTTGAAAGCAATAAAATCTGCTATCACTATAAGAAAACATACTTTTATGAAACTTGAGAAACGTTGAAAAATTCATTTCTAATTATCATCAATCAAAAACAAATTTTGAAGACGGAATGAAATTTCATTTGAATAATCAAAAACGGGATTTTCATTCATTTCTAATTATCATCAATCAAAAACAAATTTTGAAGACGGAATGAAATTTCATTTGAATAATCAAAAACGGGATTTTCGATTGCAGGTTTAGAGATGAAATAAATGGTCTTTATTTTATTTTAGAGAAAAAAAAATTAGGTTTTAGAGAGGAAAATCCATCTTTAAAGTCATGGTCTCTTGTAATGTTTATCTAAATTTGCAAGGAAAAGAAAAAGTGTGGGTAATGAAAACCATATTCTAAGCTATTTGGGCACACCACGATTCACATTCGGGAGTTGCAATGTCTTTTTGAAATTGAAGTTATTGTGATCCAGCCATGGAGTTTGACACGACGGGGAGGGGCCTTGGGCCTTATGGGGCGAAAATTGAGGAGGGACCCACTCCCAAGTTTTCCTTTACAAGTTACCACCTATTCGAGAAATATAGAGCATAGCAAACTATGCGTACACACATCATATCATTATTTTTTCAATCAATAATTGTGTACCTGCGCATGGCCACAGTTGCATACTTCTTCCATGTGTGTGTTTTGGTAAAGTGCTTTCGTTTTTCTTTCCCCCACAAAATTCCCAAGTTCGACTAGTCTTCAACCACCATTCTAAGTTGAAAGAATAAACATGTTTCTCTGTAGTATACGTACGTACGTACGTACATACACGTATACTCTTCTCTCCTGTGGATCTTCCCCCTTGTTGTGTTGAAGTGTTTTTAGTATTTAAAATTCATTTATTTGATAATAGCGTACTTGGATTGCGATTCAATATCAATCTCATAAAAACTTTATATTTTCAAAGAAGGCTCTATCATGTGAAAATATTTTTAAACATAATTTAACAATAGCTATTCATAATCAAGAAACTAGCAATTTTATTTGGTAGGCCCAAAAATGCCCATCATATTAATTTATCTATGGCTAATTTATTTCGAATAATGTGATTATAAATGATATATAAACAAATGTATATGTTTTAAATATATCAAGATAAAGCAATATAATTTCATATTTAGTTGTAAGATTAACTGAAAAGTAAATTAAAATAAAATATATAATTTTACAATTATAATATTTTATTATTTATTTTAATAATGTTTTTACATACTAATTAAGGATAATTTGATCTTTTTGAATCTTATCTAACTCAAGAAAAATGTATCAAGCATCTCCCCTCTTGATATATATTCTAACTTAATATAGGGTCAATGACTTATCAATAGCTATATGTTAAAATAAACAAACAAAAAATTAAGAGTAATTATGCATTTATTAAACATAATCAATTGAAACAAATGAGCCCCTAGTGAACTACTAGGGGCTCATGTAGCCCATGCTTAATTGTATCATGGACCAATAATGCTCTAGCGGCTCACATAGGATTTTACTCCTAAACAATATTTTATCCTAAATATTTAGTTAATTGTTACTTTTTAATACATTATAAAGAGAAACAAGTAATTTGAGTTTCAGTGATATTTCATCCTAATTGTAATTTATTCGCTGATTTTTAATATCAATGGATTGGAACCTATGAGTTTATATATGTATTCCTTATCTAACCTGTCTATTTTGTTATATTATCAAGTCACACACACATATGTGTGTGTATATGTATATATCAAATGATGGTATGTACTTCATTCTATTAAAGAATTAATAGACATGTTCGCATGCATTATATAAGTGGATGGCGGAGTTTTTAAAGCATTCAATATATATATGGTGTCTAATGGTTTAGTCCATCCAATGCTTGATTCCAGTTCATCAGCGGCCACAATCACACAGTGAACTCAACAATGAAATATTAAGATGGCCTATAAGTCTATGACGATTACTTATGCTGAGTCTTCATTCTGTTTAAAGCAATAACCAATTAGTTCCAGTTGCTAAAATCTTTGATAAAGGTTTGACAAATTTGAAATTTACCGAGCAAAAATTGCCTCCAGTCGAGCTAAAACAGAGATAGGGTCACCACATAAAATTATTTAACACTACGAATTATCTTCAACACATAGAACATATCATGATCAAGGTAAATTTTTAGCAATAATGTCCATCGAATGCCACGTTTCAAAAGATCCAACACATTCCATAAGTACCTATATGATAAGCTGATAACAAAATAATACATTTTTTTAAAAATTATTATTCATATTTGATAATAATTAGCTCATGTTGAAGCGTTATCTAATCAGCACACACACACACATATATATATATATATATATATTAATAAGGCATTTTATCGTAAAAAAGAAGAAAAAGAAATAAAAAAACACTTTAAAGAATGAAAGAAAGAGAAAACACAGAAAAGAAATTCATGTACAAATTTCATACAGGTCAACTCCAATATGGAAAAAGATGAAATATCATCAAACTTTAGCATTTTTTTGTTTTACAAAATAAGAACATAAATCATACTATAAATTAAGGATACGTGAAGATCACATATTGATGTAGGAAAGGTTTAATGAAGTTTTGTCCTTTTATAATGAAGATATAGCAAAAGTAGATAAAGATCCGTGCCCCTTTTAGCGGGTCGTATCTGACCCGCACCTCGACTCGGAAAACATAATTCAACTGTATGACAATGTATAAAATGTGTGTGGCGTCATCATCTCACAGTGAAAGGACAAGACGTGGCAAATTTGTACAACCCCATCTCCTACAAACAGCAGAAGAAGCATATTCAGTGAGACTATCTATTCTAATTTTAACTAAAATTGAGCGATCTGGGAGTATGCGACTTGAGCTCGAGAGATCATTTCTCAAAGCTCAAATCCCTTTTGTTCTTGTATTGAAAATTGTAAACAAATCAACTTTTTGAAGTTGTTGTTACGACATACGACTGTGAATCACGTATTGATATACTGTATGTATGGAAAAAGGTAGCATCGATTGGAGGTGGGTGGCAGAAATATAGGAATGATAAAAACAGAGAAATATATATATATATATATAAGTTGATAATGGTGGGGTTGGGATTTAGGCAGAGGAGGAATTGCACGTGGGGGAGGATAAGGCTGCTATTTTGACTCATCGCAGTATGTCGGGAGGGTGGGTGTGCCCTTTGGACCTTTTGGCTTATTTTTCTTGTGGCTTAGATGGCAACCATTAATTATAGGCCGACACCAGAATTTTTGAGATTCACACTCTCTGTCCTACCAACTGTCATCTTTTTTATATTCCACTTCTTGCTTTATTTAGGGAGTGTTTGATTGTTTGGATATATTTTTTAAAAATAATTTTATTTTAAAAAATATAATTAAATATACATTTATTTCTTTAAAAAATATTTAAATAATTTTTTCTTAAAAAATCCTCTTCTATCTTTTATTATCCTGAAAAAATTTTTATTTTTCAGAATATACATATATATTATTATCATTCTTGAAATAAAAAAAATTACTCAATTTCATTTTCACTCAAAAAAATCTCAACAAAAAAATATTAATTTAACCACTACACTAACAAAGCCTCGTCAAAAATAAATTTTTAACTATTTTTTAAAACAAAACTAAAAATATTTTATATTTTCCTACACAAATTTTAGATTCCTCAATCACAATTTTGCAACATTTATTTTCCCAAAATATGTATTAAAATTAAACATAAAACATGACCAAACATTACCTTAATTATTTTTTCTATTTATAGTCTTTTAATTTTGGTGCCACTTTATCAAAAAAAAATAAAAAATAGTGCTTGCATTTGCTTTGTTGAAGTTTCCCTTTCACTTATGTTTCTTATCTTTGTTTCCCTTTATTTAAGTTTCTTTATTTCATCTTTCTATTTTTACTTTATTTTCTTCAAAATTAATTTTAATTATGATAGAAAAACATACAACACAAAAAATTATTTTCAATAAATTAATTTTGGAGTTTCGATGTTTAAAGACAACTATAATTTTTTCATAAAATTACTAAAATTAATGTTATACATACCCATTATACATGTAAAGGGAGGCTAATAGGGCCAGTTTCATCTCTTCAAATCTATGTAAGATTATATTATGCATAAATTTATTAAAATTTCAAAATTTATCCATTTAAAAGATAACAAAATTATTCTTCATATATTATAAAAATTTAATCTCTCATCCAAAATTATAATTTTTAACTTCTCCCATATTCATATATTGATTAGTATATCCAACTCATACAATATAAGTATTATTATATCTTTTTTATTTACACATAGACACAAATAAAATCCTTTATTATTCAAATTTTATAATTTTTATTGTTTGACACTAATGTAGAAATAAAATTAGGTGGAAATGGAATGACTTTAGGAATAAAATGAAGTTGGGAAAGGAATGGTGTTAGTATAGTTTATCATATGATTGATACATACAAGGAATGATAAAGGAATGGAATCGCCATTCATTTTTTATTTTATTCTAATGATTGGTAAATAGGAATGATTAGTAGGAATGAAATAAATTTTTTAAATGGTCAAATTATTCTTTTGTAAAAAATTATTAAAACAAAAGTATTTATTAGTAAAATATTTTTTATATATTACCATATTTTTTTTTTAGTAAGTCTATAATTATGTAGTTTTAATATCAATTTTAATGTTATTCGAATTACATCAATAAATATATGCATTTTATAGGTGAACAACAAGTTATATGCATTTACACCCAAAAAAAAAAGTATAAACACAATTCTTTTAAAATTATTATTTTAAAATTATAATTTAGCAAACTCTTTTGAATGTTTTGATAAAATATAATTAAAAAATTATAAAATACTTTATAACTAGAGTGCTTGACTTTTTTGTCATAAAGGTAGAATGATTTATTGTACTTTTTTATAAGTTTAATTTGAAAAGTTGTTGATAGAATACTCTTCATTTATTAGTTTTGGATGTATTTTTTAATTATTCAAAGATATGCGGATATAAATAATATTTTAAGTTATATATATTTCGTTAGCACAGACAAAGTTGATGATACTTCCACTCTTTTTTACTATAAAAATTGAGATGCGTATAATTATTCTTATTTTTATTATTTATATTTTTACAATAATTTATAATAATATAATAATTTCTATAACATTACTAAAAATATTTATGAATAAAACATATAATTAAATAAAAACACATAGCAGTCAAATGAGTTGGAATATAATATCAAATATTTACAAAGTGAAGATTTTTTTTTTCTTAAATATAAAAGTATTTTGTTAAATTTTAGAGTGTAATTTTGTTAATATATGTGTGCCTGTGTTCATTTTTGATGGATTGAGAATAACTAAACCTATGGGGGTGAAAGAGAATGGCTAAACTCATCCTTTTGTAAATGGGGATTCCATCGAGAATGGTCATTTTCATTTTTAAATTATACTAATCAAGAGTTTGAGAATTGTTATACCCAGTTCTCCTACATTTTTTTTTTATACTAAATTGAAAAAAATTATTCCAAATCAACTATATTTACAGAAAGAGATGAAAGTAGAAATATGATTTTTACACATTAAAAGTTCAGAAATAAAGTTCTCCCACTTATTATTTTTTCAAAGGGAAAATCAATTGTCTGACTGAAAAGACTTACTCTTATCAGAAATACGTTTAACTTGTCCTAAAATGACAACGTAACATTTCCTTCGAAATTACACGCCTTAAAGATAACATTGGACGTCCCTTTTCTATTCCTACAGATGTGTAGCACAAAACGACATGGATTAAGCACCAAAATTGCTTGGCCCACCAAACGATTTTTTTGGCAGTTTGACTAACAATGAGAGGCCAATTTGAGTTCACAGACAATTTACTTGTTTGGAGAAACACTTACATAAACATCCATAAATTCGACATATTCTTGCTGGTTGGTTTAGGACATGCACATTAAACAAGATTATCTTTCTTTAAGAAAATTATAAAACAAGATTATTTTAGACATTAATAAACTCGTTTAGTGTTAAGACAGTTTTATGTCTGGTAACGCCAGGATAATTATTGAAAAAACAAATGAAAAGAAAATAATTAGTCAAACCTAACGTATCTTATCTTTAAGCGGCCATAAAGCGACAACTAAAGCAAGATTAACTCTGTACTACGAAGATTTGATTAACATGCCTATTAGGCGTGCCTTTAAACAGTAGCAAAAGATTAGCCAAAGAGTTTGACTGACTGATTGAAAAGGAAGCTTTGAAATTTGCAATCATAATTATATTAGCCAACTTTAATGATTTATACAGGATTAGGACACTTTATAAAAAATCTTGAGAAATTATAAAAATACTATAGAATAAATATCTTGTTTTCTTCTTTTTCTTTCATTTCAAAAAAATTCACATTAAATTATTTGAATTTAAACTTGAGATTTTACAAATTTAAATATAAGAATGGTGTTATTCGACCAACTGATCAATCACTTACTTGCTTTATGTGAGTTGTTTATTCAATTAATCATTAAAAGAGAGGCTAAGCTAATTGGTTTTTGAGGGGAAAATGCATTTCATGGTTTACTTTGGATCATTTATTCGATTTTTTTACTTTAATTTGATGTATATTATTTGTTTTAATTAATTATACTTGATAGATGCATAATGACTCTTAATTTATTATTTATTTGCTTTGATATAGAGCTCATGATAACTCACTGGCACAGTATTAAGTTGAAATATGAATTAGAAGGGGAGATGC
The DNA here is from genome assembly GCA_014898725.1 of Jacaranda copaia. NCBI lineage: Eukaryota > Viridiplantae > Streptophyta > Magnoliopsida > Lamiales > Bignoniaceae > Jacaranda > Jacaranda copaia. The sequence continues at coordinate 630,860 of JACGDI010005395.1, forward strand.
TTGATATATTCTTCTTGGATGGGATAAAATTCAAAAAAATCAAATTACCCTTGATTAGTATGTAAAAAGATATATTAAAATAGATAATAAAATGTTATAATTGTAAAATTATATGTTTTGTTTTAATTTACTTTTCAGTTAATTTTATCAACCAAACGTAAAATTGTACAACTTTATTTTGATAGACTGAAAACATATTTGTTTGTTTATATATCATTCATAATCACATTATTCAAAGCAAACTATCCCAAATGTATTTAATTGTCAATCAGATATTTCTATAAAAAAAATATTTAATATACATATTATATATTCATGAAATAAAATAAAAAATAAAATAAAAAATAAAATAAAGGATCTAATATGCTCATAGTTAGCAGTAATTAACTAACACAAAATGCAAGAACAAAATCTAAGAAAGAAAATAGACGCATTTCCCTTTTGTAATTTTGTAAATATTACCAGTTAAAAATTCTAGGCAAAAATGATTGTAAAATTAATTTAGATAAATAAATGAGGACTAGTTATTCCCATCTTCCGGCTCGGAGAGACATATATACAGCTAAAAGAATCTGACTACATATTTATCAATTTAATAATTCAAGAAAAATTTCACATTGTTCACTTGCTGAAAGTCTTTAATCTCAAAAATTAAATGAAAATTTCTTGGATTCTTCACATGATCCCAAAAATTGAACAAAGAAGGAGGAGGAGGAGGAGGAGAACAAAAGCATAATTTAAATTCAAGAATTGAATCAAATTAATAGTTTCTATTGCCAGCTACTCTGTATACAAGAAGACCCATGAGAGGCCAAATCAGTACAAAATTGTCAAGATTTTTAGGGTTTCTTCTCCCGCCGCAGCTATTTACACTCTAAGTTTTCTTTTCTCGAAAAAGAAACAGAAAAAGTCATAGGCCTTCGCCGGCGATCGAACAGAGAAATCAACTTCAATTTCTTCAATCGTGATAGCAAAGAAGCATGACGACGCATCGTCTGATGATATAGAGCCTGGCCCTTTGTTCCCTGAGGACTCCTCCGAGTCCTCTGCTCGAGATTCTTCTCTTGCTGCTGTTGCTGCTGCTCATCTTCATGTTTTCTGAAAGGTAAAGAGAGAGGAGAGTTAATTTGTCGCGTGTTTTTCTGGGTTGAGTTGAGGTGTTGGAGTTGAGCGGAGAGAAGGGGGACGTTATATAGGGGGTGTTTGGGGGTTTGTGGTCCTGATTAGGATTGGTCTTGTACAGAGCCAACTGTGGGTCATCAAATGGCGTGCAGTGCCTCCTGGCTTATCAGACAGTTTCTCTGTAGGTCCCATTTCTCACTCGGGACTCCATGCCCAACATCATAGAAAATTGATCTGACTAATGCCAAACAAGTCCCACCCCCAACCCCTCCTTTTTCTTCTTTATTTGTTATTTAACGTGGCAGTGTAGTTAAAAGTCCTTCAATAAATAATTTTTTATATAAGCCTTCAATAAATAATTAATTTTTACTTATTTGGAAAAATTCATGTCTTTTCTATTCGAGATCGATATTACCTAATTCGGAGAGAGTTTGGATTCACTTTTTATTAATCATCGGATTCTAAAAAGTTATTTGAATGAAATAATTTAAATAAAAAGTTGTATCAAGCAGCGTCACCTATAAATATATTTTTTATTGCATATTATAGGTTTGTAATTTATATTCTTACTTTTCTTATCTCTAAGTCCTCGCCAATTTTCAGTCTTCAACTCATTTTCTTGATTTGAGCATTAGAGAATTTTTGACGAAAACCTCCTAAAAATTCCAATTTCAGTTCTAAGATAGTACAAATTTTACCCTAGTCCAATATCCAGTACAAGTCCATCAAACTAGAAGTAAATTTTCCGTACATACATTGCTATTTTATTTCAAATTTATTGTTTGGACAATAGGAATTATTAGCATCATTTGACTAATTAATCTTAATTCCCATCGAACAAATATGGTCAGTTGTGACAATTCTTTGATATTCTGATGCAATTTTGTGTTCTTTTTGTTTTTGTTTTTTTTTTCCGTGACTAACTAAAGAGGCAATTATAGGACAAGTGGGAATAAGTGGAATATATCACGTCTAAACTGCCTTTGTTTAAGGTTTGATGACAATAATTATGTCATCCGGAATAGCTTTGACTAAGCATTAGCGTGGGAATTTCACAGTTATAAAGCATGCAGTGATGTTAACCAAAGCATTATTGGTGATAGATAGGTCAAACGTTAATTCTTAGGACAAGATAAGATGCCATAATTAATATTCTAGTTGCGTCTTTATCATTCCAGCTAGCACCGTATATGCGCATGCACTTTTTTGAGAAAAAAATTAGGTAGATTTGTTGCCATAAAAAAAATAATATTAATAATAAAAAATGAGTGGTAATATAAAAATTATCACTTATGACAGTGATTATTATTATTATTATTATGCCATTAAATTCTTTTTAAATTACACTACTTTTTATTTTATCATAACATAATTCAATATCAATAAAAATTAATGTTTTAAATTATCACTATTGACAATTAGTGTCACATCATGTGCTGTGAGAATCTAATAATAAATATATTTTATCAATGTATTTGTGCCATTAGTTGTTAGTGAATAATTTAAAAATACTAATCCTCATTATTATTAAAACTTTTAAAAATATTATTTTAACGAAATAATTTTTTTCCCACTTAATATATTCTTGTGATGATTTTTGGATTGCAAGCTACTATTTTGACGCAAATACTTCATTTTTCCCCTTTAGCATATGAAATAGTTGTTTGTATATATTTGATAGTCTCTAGAAAATAACAAAATATTTTTTTTGCCGGCTCAAACTCACTTACTTAGTGTTTAAATGAGTAATTTCTTACATGAGTCGGTTTTCAAAACTTTATTTTAATTAATCAATGCCAATTATTATTTCAGAAAAGTACCAAATCTAGATAACCCTCATTACATCAAGAGTTAATATCCTTCAATTATTTTTTATTTTTTAAAAAAGAGGATTATAGCTACTTTCTCACTTATCTCGTGTGAAATTCGAATGGGCAGCAATCTATTTGCAAGAATTGAAACTTACCCCAAAATTATATCTTCGCCCCTTTACCCTTGTACTAAAACTCCTCATTATTCGATTAATCAATATATAAAAAAGAAAAAAAATCAATGGTTAATTAACCAAATTTTCTAAGTTTAACTATTTATGACTAAATAATTTTGGATAAAAAATTGACTACATAGTTTGAATAAAAAATTAAAATTGTGATCCTCAAATTATTACATATGCCATTGGTCGGCAATTGTACCCAAAAGGAAAGATCTCTAAGCAAAATGTGAATAAGAATATTTGGAATCTCCATGCCTAAATTTAGGGCAACGGAAAGTCTAAGTGCCGGTTTGGTTTTGTTTTGAACTTCTCCCGAAAAAATTGAAATTCTTCTGTATTTTTATAGATATTTTCATTCTTTTTTTAAATGCACTACTATACTTTTTCTATTTTTATATTTTATTTTTTTAATTTATATTTACACAACTTTTAATATAAAAATACTACAATATCTAAATATAACTCATTTTCAACTATATACAATTATTTCATTTTAAATAAAACTTTCAAATAATATTTTATTTTTAAAATTATATTTATAATTAATTTTATACTTTTTTATTAAAAAATAAAAATACCTTCAGAAAATAAAATCAAACGGACCCTGGGCTAGCTTGGCGAAACAAATGGATCAAAATAACAGTCAAAGCCCCACGTGAGTTACAAATTGCTGTGCCATATTCTCCTGGAAAACTATGATTATTATTAATGTGTTAAGAACCCAATATGCAGAAATTTCGAGGCTGTGACCTTCGAGACTAAAATTTAGCACGATTAATTTAATCATTTATTACAGTTTTTATTATTATAAATATCTCAAAACCCAAGTAAGTGATAGATTAATTTACACTAATTAATCTTTAAAAAGGAAAGAAAAAAATTAAAAAATAATGTAACCCACTTGCTTAGTCTCGTGTTCCTCCCATTTCACTTAAGGACACCCAGCTTCCAGTTAATCCTAGTTTTAATAAACATCAACTGACCTTTTAGCCTTTCTTTTCGGACAATTATATCTTGGTAATTGGGCACAAGGTTCTTTGTTGTTTCTTACATCTTCTTGGTTACTTGAAGCAAAGACAATCACCAAATTTTTTGATGTATAAATAGTTTGTGCTTACTTGAACACATTTTCAATAATAATTTTGTATTCTCATCAAGCTATATAATTGATTGTTTTTTAAGTTGATTTATATTTGATTTTTTTTGCATATACGTTAAATTTTAATTTAAAATTGTTTAACAAATCAATTTTGATCAATTACATAGATCTCATACACTCGTATGGATACTTAAAAAATCTAATTTAGTATTAAATAAAATTATAGGGATATTAACTGATCACGCGGGTCTTTCTCAATTGTGCTTATTATAAATAATTGTGTACCTTTCCTAAGTACAGTTGAATGTACTTTCGTAGCGCTCGTTTATTTTATTGACAATCCAAATTTCAAAGTACATTTACTTTTCAATTGAGTTAGAACTGACCCACATAAAAGAATCATAAATTCTAAAAAAATTTGAAGATTTTGAGCAATAATGACAAACTTTATAGAGTTTGATGATTCATTTAGGCAGTAAGAATATTTTGATCATTTTCAGTCTTGTATCAGTATTAAATTCTAACACAAGTACCATCAAATAATTACGCAACCAAACATGAGGGTATAAAATTTACTAATTTGAGCTCAAGCTTGTTCCTTTGCTGTTGTATGAATCCTCTTGTGCATGACTCAAAAATATATAGATCATGAAAGAGAAGTGTGGATCAATTATTAAACTAAAAACTTTGCACCATAATCAAAGAATTCCAGGCGCATTAGTTTGAAGTGTCCCATGTAGTCTAGCTCTGCATTTGAACATACATGTGGGTTGTGCCGAACAAGAAAGTGAGGCCACACGTGAAGGTCTCGTGATTCATACGCCTGCTGCCTCTCCTATTCTCGACATCATCTAATTAATAATTTTTTTATTTAATCTGCAACGGCTGGTTAATGAGTAGTCTAAGTTTTAACTTGATTGGCTCTTTCGCATCTAACTTTCAGATATTTTGAATTCGACGAAAATATTATGGGTCTCATTGAATGTGGTATTAATCTACTTGTATGGTAGTTATATAAATTCAACCCATCAAATATAAATATTTATCTGTTTTCGTAGTAATTGTCTACTTGTATTTAATATCTTGATAAAAACTTACGTAATTATTTATATTTTCTGAGTTTGAATATATTAAGTGTTTCGTGTGAAAAAAGAAAAATAGAAAAACTCAAACATAGCCTTCATCAACGAGGAAAAGGTAATTTAGGAGTTTAAAAATACGAAATAATAAAAACCATACTACATCAGCAATATGTAAATTGTACCATAAATATGTTGGGATTCTGGTTTGTGTAATATTTTTACACTCAATGTATTTGGACGAGGTATCCAATTGTGGATAAGTTTTCTCATTTGCCTTATTAATGTACGAGTCTCATTAAAATTATTCATTGGAGATATCACAATTGTCCATTGATAAGATTCAATATCCACAAATCTTGAGATAATTCAACCTCATGGTACCCACAATTGTCCTTAGATCTGCTAAGAGTTCACACATCTTATGCAGCCATCAGCTTTCCAACATTTAATCCTTAAATTTTGCCGACCAAATAATTAATAGAATAATATCATCCTTACATTTATATATGTGGTTCGAAATTTAAATTCTAACAAATTCTTGATGTACATGCATATACATAAGTACAACAAATAAAAAACTCCTGAAATCTTTAAGGATTCCAATGTCCATACATAACTATGCAGAAACATGACTATAATACAAAGTAATAAGTTTGTAGATTGTAATAATCTTACATTCATATCGACTTTCAATTAATCGAATAATATCATCCTCATATTTAAATACGATGTTCGAAGTTCAAACTCTAACAAATTCTTGATGTACATGCATATATAAGTACAACAAATAAAAAACTTCTGAAATCTTTCAGGTTCCAATGTCTATATATAACTATGCAGAAACATGACTATAATACAAAGTAATAAGTTTATAAATTGTAAAACTCTTACATCCATATTGACTTTCAATGTCCGTGGCTTCATATAGGAAAGTCGTGCGAAGTTGAGTTTATGGCTTAATGACAGTTTGTTAATAGCAAAACTTGTAACTAATTACTTAATTAATTAGCAATTTAAATTTGCCATGTCGTACAAGTACAGCAAAGCAAAGCAACTGCTGGTCTTTGACAGGCTTGGGCCACTCCATTTCCAGGCTGGAGCCCAGTTGACAAATTTATGAGTAAAGCCCATTTAAGATTTTCTGCCTATTTCTGGAAGCATCAAGATTTATTAAGTACAGACAACTCTTCTTAGTACATATTTATCATATTTTTCACTTGTCATCTCTGTCAAATATTAATTAACTCCACCAGATTTGTCAATTAACTGCACAAAATTTACTTTAATATATACTTACAAAAGCTACTCCTCTTTGGGGATCCACCTGCTCCACCATAAGCTCTTCCTACGCTGGTTGAGTTCATCGACGCTTTCATTTATTGTCCTAATGATTTTCCTCTGGAACCGAAGAGCCGATGCAAGAGCATTCCTCTGCACGCTCCACTTCTTCTTAGGTTGGATTTCCTGGACATTACATAGGAAAAACATTAATCCTGTCTTAATAAGAGCATTTTAGTATCATTAGGAAGCATGTTTATAGGCATACCCGAAGTTCTTGCAGCTGAGCTTCGGTGAAACCACCATCCTTCTGTGTTCCTGATTTAGCCATAAGCTGAATAACCCACTTGGCAGCTTCACTATAGTCTTGCTGCGTGGCTCGGAAGAGTTGCATCCTTAGGTTCTGCATGAACGACAAAGCCAATAGGCCTTCTTTGTCAAAGTAAGGATGAGCAAGAGCTCCTTTCGCACTGATTCTTTGGCGTGCTTTATACCGAACCATTGATGTTAGAAGTTCCCAGCCTACCCCTCCATCCAAATCTAACAATTCAAATCCACGCCGAAGCTCAAGGCCAGCACGAGGCTCCACAGTCTTTCGCCATGAACTTAGATCATAATCACATCTCTTCAGCTGACGGTTAAATTGAATGAGACTGCTGTCCGTGCGTAATGCTGGGAATGCCTACATGGGAAAGTGTTTGATCATGGTTTTGTGTAAAAATTAAAACTATCTATCTTCAGCCATATATGTGCTAATGTTGTTTGAAGTTTAGAAAGGTTTGTAGAAGTTAGCAAGTGATTTACCATTTGTAGGAATATCAGGCCAGTACTATAGATGTCAAATCTGTCGGGTAGATTCAACTGGTTGAAGATGTTATCCATCAAAATAGAATGACATGTTAATTATCAGATTCAAGTATTTGAAGACAAGCATAGAAAGAATTTATAGAAGACCTGCCACAGAACGGGGGAAAGTGCAGCAGCAACAGGAGCCGAGGGAGCAGATGGAGTTTGAGTGCTCATAATGTATTGTTCAGGTGCAGCATATCTGAAAGCAAAAGAAAATTGAATAAAATACTTCGATTTGAAGTGCAGAAGAACAAGTAAACATTTGCTACTAGCTAGTAGCAGTTTCTATTTCTCGAGTAACCAGAAGCGAAAGCTGTCGTTTAAGGACAAGTACCTAGGATCCAATAGAAACTCTTTGGGAATGTAATTGATGCCAACTCTCAAATCTGCAGCCGCTCCAAGATCAATGATTTTGAATGTCCGAGGACCTGTTTGAGTTTTCTCAGGATTAGGTAAAATTAATATTTCTCGTAGAAACAGAGATATATTAGCAAAAATATGTTGTCAGCTAATGTTTAGTGTTATGGAGCTGTCACCTTCTGAGAAAATAACATTTTGGGGCTTAATGTCTCTATGGACAATCCCTGTTGAGTGCAGACCATCCAATGCAAATAAGAGCTGTCTCAAGACTGTCTGAATGATTCTATTTTCCCTCTCCAGCCCTTTGGGCAAGTCCTGAACCTCTCCAAGAATCATTTCTTCAACCTAACAATCATAACCATCAAGAAGTTGTACCATTTCAATTGGATAAATCATAAGAAGTTGCCTCCACTAACCCATGCAGGTTATTTAACATGAAATCAACCCACTTCCCACGGTAAAATATCAGTTATTGGTGTCTTATATTCCCCTTGCTCTTCCTGTTTTTGCTCTGGTGGATTCAAGAAAATTCTTATTATTCATAGAAAGAATTATTCTACCATATGTCTCCATTCTTGATTGCTAAAATGTTGAGGTTAATTAGTCTTTTATAAGCTTTATCCCTCAACAAGTTCAAGCACCTTTTTGCATAACTTTTTGAAGATCTATCATACAAAAGCTACCAATCCTCACTTTATATCACATTGATTAGTATGGGATCGCTTTCACTTCCACCTTAGGTACATTATTCATTGTAAAAAAGTTTAATTATAAGAACTAATAGTATGGTGATATGTTCTTCATCACATAAACACATAACCAATTAGTGTAACATTCAACATCAGCATGATCACCTACATCAAAGCAGAAAGAAGACATAACATTGGATGTCTACCAGCTTCAGCTTGCATATCACCAATCAACTTTAGTCAAAACATTAGGGGACAAAAATCTTAAGTTGCAGCTTCTCTGGTTGCATGCTGAGGGTTACTTATTTAGTGCATGAGAGACAATAAATTAATCTTGAAGCATAAAACAACGTCCATTGTGATCATGTCAAAGGCAGCATTATAGTACATAGAAAGGTAAATGTAAGAATTTCATTCCACAGCTCGAATTTAGTGAAACAAATTCACAAATATCTGGACCACATGAAGATGATTACTAACTAGCATTTTCTGAAAATTACTGATTCAAGAAAGTACCAACATTGTAAGGAAATTCTTTACTCTGCATTAAACCAGCAAGTGTGGTTTCGCCTTCAAACTTCCACATCAGCCAATATTCAGCTCCTTTCTTTGCAGAACTCTGAAACAGATTTTAAAATGACAAAATCAATGATCCTGAAACTTGAAAAACAAATACACCATACTGTAAGATAATGGCAGTATCAGAATGCTAGAGGAAACCTCAAGAAAGCCGTATATAAAATCAGCACAGCTATTTGCACAAGCCCTTCGCACACGCTCATTCATCCATATCTCAACTGCTCCATATTCAGTCGCTTTTTTCAAGACTATCTCACCATCCTATGGGTGAAAGGGAAGAAACCATAATGACAGAAAGTCAACAACAAAATTCTAAGGTGAATAAACCTTTCATTTGTCACACATATATCAAAATGATACTCTATAACACAAGATTAAGGCCAAGAATATTTCACGAATGAAAAGGTAACATATTTCATGTAATGCAATAGTCTCAATTTCAAAATAGCAAAATCCAATTTAAGCACTATGTTTCAATTAAGTAAGTTGAAATAAGAAACTAAATTGAATGCTTAAAGTATACGAAGAACTTCAACAGCACATACTTTGGAGGACTTCTTAGCCAATGAAGCCTTATAAACCACCCCAAAAGATCCCTCACCCAACTTCTTCCCCAACACAATGTCATCCTGCCATCAAATCACAAATCAGAACCTCACAAACCTTAATAATTACTCACCAAATATCTAACAACACAAGAAGAGACAAAACTCAATCCTCAAACCTTCTTGTAAGTAGGCCTAAAGATTCGTTCAACAAAGGCAAGAAGAAACATATCAAAGAATCCAGGTGCCACACCAGGGGTAGCCCATAAATAAGAAAGAGTGCCCAAAGCTAAAATCACACCAGGAACAGTAAGCGTAATCCCACTTGACTTCGGGAGTGTGCTTCTGTAAATTATATCACCACATTCCATGACCGTACAAGGGAGCCCAACTCCAACACCCAGAAAAAGATCATGAACAAGATTGAAAATTTCGCCTCCGGAGGCCAAAACTGCAAGATTCTTGGACCTTGAGGTGTAGAATTTCTTGTGTGCAGACGATTCAGGAAGAGTTTTAAGATTGAGCTTCTTGCCAAGAAATGAAGAGAGTGGCTTGGAGATGAAAGAGTGAAGTTTCACTCCCCCCAATCCAACCCCAGTTCCAGTGCCAACTGTGGCCATTGGGAAGTCGAAATTATAAAAAGAAAAAGAAATTCGCTTAAAATTTCTTTTGGTTCGAAGGGGCAATCATCACGGTGGTTTCTGGTTTGTTAGATTTTTATTTTTTTTTTCCGTGCAGTTTTTGCTGAAGTGTAGACTCTTTGATTTTCTTTGTTTGGATTTTTTATTTTTATTTTGAGATTTAGGATGGTAGTTAATTCAGGTATTTTTTGTGGAGGGAAGGGCTTTGGTGGGATGGGAATGTAATTTAGACCACAAGCGCCACGTGGGCTTGCTTGTTGAGCCACAGTTCTTCCTCGGATAAAACAATTTTCTCAATTGGGCCCAAAGACAAGTTCTCAATTGTCTAAGCTGCTGTACGATGTGGTCCAACATAAATAGCCCAATCCAAAAAATTTGTCAGTTATTATAAGAGTGTTAATGGATTGAATTTTAATTCGAATTAGATCCTAATTTTAAAATTTTTATTCAATTAAAATATTTAATAAATTAAATTTGATTATAAATATTTGTAATATAAAATAAATGGATTGAATACTGAATTAAGTAATCCGATCTGTTAAAAATGCAATACTCTCATATAATATTAATAAATATTTTAAAATAAAAATTATATATTATATTGACCTAATATATATTAACTTCTATATTATATATAATAGTTCGTCTAATTATTTTTGAGTCTTTAGTCTAAAAAATAAAAGAAATACTAATAAAATTTCAAATATAATAATATATGATAACTTATCTATGCATTAATATAATCTGAAATACAAATTTAGTATTCAAATATTAAACTTTTGGATTAATATATAATTAAAAATTATTAAAAATTTAAAAATGACGTAAAGTTAATTTAAAAATACAATATTTTTATACAATTCAAAAGGAAAAAAAATATTTAAATTAGGTCGAATTTTTTTATCAAATTTTGGATATCAATCGGATTCGAGTATGATACTAACTAACAAAGAGAATATTAGGTCGAATTCGGATATGAATTTTGATAATCAAATTTGAATTTAAATATGACTAATTCGATACAAATATGATTTGTTAACAGCCCTAGTCCTATATCTTTGGTTGATCCAATAGGCAAATATATATTCGGGCTCAAAATAATAATTTATCCAACAGGCAAAATTTCATTTTTTAGTCCAATAACATTAAGTCATTAAGGATGACGCAAAGTAATATTAGGTTACTTTGAGGTTGTTTAAGAGAAAAGGTAGGTTATTATGTTATTCGTATGCTTTTTGTTTTGCAATTATTTGTATTACTTTTTTGCAACATAATTTATTTCTATTGTCTTTTGAATGATAAAATCTGAAAATTTGGATTGAATTGAATGAAATGGACTAGTCAGTAGTCAATTTCTATCATTTTTTTTTGTTTAAACAAAAAAGGAAAAGAAAAGATTATGATTTGACGTCTGAATGGTTAATTGACTTAATAACATTATCTTAAGATTTTGAATTGAAATTTTAAGTATATATGTCAGTAAAAATAAAGTAAAAAATATATTTTTATTTAATTTTGTGGTTTTGACTTTACTAGGGCTTTCAAATCCAAAAATAATATGTCATGTCCGAATATGATCTAAGATCCTAGGATCTGTAATTGATATAACCATATTTAGATTTAAATGAAGGTCGGATATCTAAAAAAATTCAAATTTGAATACTCCCAAAATCACCATATGTTTATTATTTTTCTAAAATTTTAGTCGTACCCAAGTTCAAAACATTCATCCTTAAAAAATACACAATAGATGAATGAATAAATTTTCAAATCTATTGAATGTTTAAAAGCAATAATAGAATTTAATTTAATCACATGCATTCACTAAATCATGCATTTAGGTTCTGTTGATGATAATGATACTTATTTGGTACTATAAATATATAGTTATACTAGATTTCTCAATCAACTAATTATAAATTCAAAGTTTTATAAAAAGGAATCTCATTTTGACCAAATTAAGATTTGTATTGCATTCTTACTATACATAGCATTTGGCTCCTATTCATTATTCTTCCCACATCATTTTCTATTATAAAAATAAAGAAATAAGTGATATAATTATGATGTAAATAAGCTCAAAATTTAACAAATTATACAAAAAGTACATAATTTGTTATATTGCATAAAAGTTCATTACTCCCTTCATCCAAATATCCACTTTGACATTATTATAAGTCTCTATGCATACATATATATGTTAGGAAAATTGATATAACTGGTTAAATAATTATGTAGCTTGAGGTGTGAACACACTTTTCTTAAAATGATTATTGCCTTCACTATATGTTTGTTATCGAGTTGAAATGGCAATTCACTTCTAGAATACAACACTACCACCCAAAATCTGCAAATAGTAACTTCAAAAATTCCCCTCAAAATCTTTTAGAAAGCTTTTGAGTATACAAGAAAATTTTAATAGAGAAGAAAGGAAGACTTATTTTTGGAAAATACATTTATGTTGTAGCGCTTCTCCTGAGTTATATTTATATTAGTAGAAGACATTCTTTCTGAAGTATCATAATAGTTCCCAATAGTTGTACCATATAAATCTTAACTATTTCTTGAGAAGATACAACCTTTAATACGAACTTTGAAAAATCATAATTCTTCAAAAGGATACGTCATTAATTTTCAAAAGAGAATAAAGTTATTTTCTTACTCGAAATTAATTTTTTGCAAAAGAAAATAATATTTTCTTAAACACACGTCCCACGTGTCCAAGTGCCAAGTGAATTAATTTAAATATATAATAATATGCTTTTGGTTTTCCTTTATATTTTTCTTCCAAGTTTTAATTCAAACTATTAAGTGTGTTATTTTTTATAAAATAGAGGAGATCTTCTTATTTTTTCAATGTGGGACGAACACAATTATACTCAAACTCAAATTTTAAACTACAATATATATATATATATATGTATATATTATATATAACAATATATAATACTAAACATGTATGATACTAAATATATTCGAATTCGAATTATTAATAGATTGGATTGAGTCAATATCCATATTCACTTTATTTATTTCAAATCACAAATTTTTTAATTGAATCATATCTTTCAAATTTTTTAATAATTAAATTAAATTAAAATTAAAATCTACTCAATTGACAATCTAGTCTATACTGTCTTCTTTCTCATGTGCTGAATGAATTGGACCAATTAAGCAAATGCAAGTACGCGAACGCCACAAGGAGGCTTGAAAATGAAGGCTCGTGATATATGCTTCACTCAATCATGCCATGCCACGATATGGATATAAAAGGATAGAATGAAAGAGACCATATAAAATGATACAATATACCGACCGGTTTATTGCACCACAAAAAATTTTATTTAACTTTCCAATCAAACAAAGACAGATGTACAACTTATAGAAGCATACAACTAACTTCAAAATAGACCTCCACTAACACCTTGGGCATGATTAAAGCAAGAAGGGAAAGAAGAAATTCATCATGTGCTTACAAAATTTCCTGTATCATTAGACAACATTACATACATAGATGGAGCGAAATTGTAATGAGTTTGAGACAAATTTTGTATTGTCCATTTGGATATTTATTAGCAATTTTGATATGGTAAGATATTCTTTCACAAATTTGGTAATTTCCACTTATAAAGTTTTCAATCTTGTCTTATCAGGTGGATTATGTCCAATCATAATAAAAAAATTTATACTAAATAATTTAAATAGAATCGACAAATGATTAAGAGATGTAAGATTCTAGATAATAAGTGACTTGATGGAGTCGACAAATTAAGAGTTGTGTCGGGTAGTACCAATTATAAATAATTTTACTATTCAATTCATAAGTAATTTTTTTTTTTATTTACACATAAACATTAAAAGTTTGTTAAAATTTAAACTCTGAATTTCATAGGTAAAAGAATGATGGCAACAATGCCGCTGAACAAAAGATTTCAACGGTTGTATTCTACAAATATGATATCAGTATTTTTATTATTTGTATACCAAAGTAGACATCGAAGGATTATTTGAAAATCTATTACTATCCTAACCAATTTATACTTTCAAGTCCTCACAGAATGATTTAATTTTATCCAATCAAGATCCGAATAGGAAATAAAATAATCACGAACTAAAAGAAAATTTATGACCAAATGATAAATATCAATTAAAATAGGTGACAGTGAGCACGTACAAACAGATGTATGTATATACGTATGTATATGTACCACCCCATCAACGTCAGGACAGCCTTTTACAGTAGCATCAGAATCTTCACATATCCAACCGCTTATTACACAAATTAAAGGCCCCACGGCCCCAACCACCCCTCACGGCGGAGCGTCCTCCTCAACCAACCGCCAGACCCTTCAAATCCTGCTTGACCAATTCTATGAAAATTAACGTACAATCCACATCTGCAGTCTGCACAGCTGACTCAGAATTCACTCATCCCGGTGTGTTAAACCCACAGCATCATATTCCTCCCACTTTTGTCCTCATCCGTCTTTTCACTCACAGCTCCACTGTCTGCAGTCCGCAATCAATTATTAATTACCCGTGGGGATGATCCTCTGCGCTCAACTTCAACTGTCAGAAAACAGTGATTCATGTCTGAACAAATCGTACGGCGCCCATAGATTATCCAATGTACAAGCCCTCTTACCGTCCAATCTCAACCACGGCTTCCCTTTGCCACTCCAGTGCAGCAGGCTTACTGGGCCGGGGTGCAAATCTCTACAGAGACCTTCAAGATTATCTCCGCCGAGCCCGTGTTGGTTCCACCTATCCTCCACTCCTTCAACATTTCCGGCGAAAATAATCAAAAATGGCGGTAAAGAACCCAGTTCGTAGATTCTGTATCTTTTCTGTATTCTCATCCAAAACTCGAGTTTGTGGGTGAACCCCTGGCTCCGCCACTTGGTTAAATCGATGACCATTACTCCCGTGTTGAAGTAACAAGGGACTCGTCCTTTGAAAGTGGAGGAGAACGAGGGGTTTGACCAGAATTTTGAAGTGAAGTAATGGCTGAAGTTTGCGTGGCAGTATTCCGGGGCTCCGAGGACGTGAGAATTAAGGTTTATTTGCCAAAGTTTGGCAATGTCGTCGACGACGATGAGGTCGGAATCAAGGTAGATGACGCGAGTGACGGAGGTGGGGAGGAGGTCGGCGAGGTAGATGCGGGCGTAGTTGAGCGGTTGATCGAGGGCACGGCGGATGGAGTAGGAGATGAGGTGGTTGA